>JADBJO010001200.1:92500-110000 GCA_016801955.1 Conus betulinus
ACCGACACACAGGGTGCATGCTATGTGTAACGTGTTCAATATCATCCGTCATTTTACCGACACACAGGGTGCATGCTATGTGTAACGTGTTCAATATCATCCGTCATTTTACCGACACACAGGGTGCATGCTATGTGCAACGTGTTCAATATCATCCGTCATTTTACCGACACACAGGGTGCATGCTATGTGTAACGTGTTCAATATCATCCGTCATTTTACCGACACACAGGGTGCATGCTATGTGTAACGTGTTCAATATCATCCGTCATTTTACCGACACACAGGTGTGCATGCTATGTGTAACGTGTTCAATATCATCCGTCATTTTACCGACACACAGGGTGCATGCTATGTGTAACGTGTTCAATATCATCCGTCATTTTACCGACACACAGGGTGCATGCTATGTGTAACGTGTTCAATATCATCCGTCATTTTACCGACACACAGGGTGCATGCTATGTGTAACGTGTTCAATATCATCCGTCATTTTACCGACACACAGGGTGCATGCTATGTGTAACGTGTTCAATATCATCCGTCATTTTACCGACACACAGGGTGCATGCTATGTGTAACGTGTTCAATATCATCCGTCATTTTACCGACACACAGGGTGCATGCTATGTGTAACGTGTTCAATATCATCCGTCATTTTACCGACACACAGGGTGCATGCTATGTGTAACGTGTTCAATATCATCCGTCATTTTACCGACACACAGGGTGCATGCTATGTGTAACGTGTTCAATATCATCCGTCATTTTACCGACACACAGGGTGCATGCTATGTGTAACGTGTTCAATATCATCCGTCATTTTACCGACACACAGGGTGCATGCTATGTGTAACGTGTTCAATATCATCCGTCATTTTACCGACACACAGGGTGCATGCTATGTGTAACGTGTTCAATATCATCCGTCATTTTACCGACACACAGGGTGCATGCTATGTGCAACGTGTTCAATATCATCCGTCATTTTACCGACACACAGGGTGCATGCTATGTGCAACGTGTTCAATATCATCCGTCATTTTACCGACACACAGGGTGCATGCTATGTGTAACGTGTTCAATATCATCCGTCATTTTACCGACACACAGGGTGCATGCTATGTGTAACGTGTTCAATATCATCCGTCATTTTACCGACACACAGGTGCATGCTATGTGTAACGTGTTCAATATCATCCGTCATTTTACCGACACACAGGGTGCATGCTATGTGTAACGTGTGTTCAATATCATCCGTCATTTTACCGACACACAGGGTGCATGCTATGTGCAACGTGTTCAATATCATCCGTCATTTTACCGACACACAGGGTGCATGCTATGTGTAACGTGTTCAATATCATCCGTCATTTTACCGACACACAGGGTGCATGCTATGTGTGCAACGTGTTCAATATCATCCGTCATTTTACCGACACACAGGGTGCATGCTATGTGTAACGTGTTCAATATCATCCGTCATTTTACCGACACACAGGGTGCATGCTATGTGCAACGTGTTCAATATCATCCGTCATTTTACCGACACACAGGGTGCATGCTATGTGTAACGTGTTCAATATCATCCGTCATTTTACCGACACACAGGGTGCATGCTATGTGTAACGTGTTCAATATCATCCGTCATTTTACGACACACAGGGTGCATGCTATGTGTAACGTGTTCAATATCATCCGTCATTTTACCGACACACAGGGTGCATGCTATGTGCAACGTGTTCAATATCATCCGTCATTTTACCGACACACAGGGTGCATGCTATGTGCAAACGTGTTCAATATCATCCGTCATTTTACCGACACACAGGGTGCATGCTATGTGTAACGTGTTCAATATCATCCGTCATTTTACCGACACACAGGGTGCATGCTATGTGTAACGTGTTCAATATCATCCGTCATTTTACCGACACACAGGGTGCATGCTATGTGTAACGTGTTCAATATCATCCGTCATTTTACCGACACACACAGGGTGCATGCTGTGTGCAACGTGTTCAATATCATCCGTCATTTACCGACACACAGGGTGCATGCTATGTGTAACGTGTTCAATATCATCCATCCGTCATTTACCGACACACAGGGTGCATGCTATGTGTAACGTGTTCAATATCATCCGTCATTTTACCGACACACAGGGTGCATGCTGTGTGTAACGTGTTCAATATCATCCGTCATTTTTACCGACACACAGGGTGCATGCTATGTGTAACGTGTTCAATATCATCCGTCATTTTACCGACACACAGGGTGCATGCTATGTGTAACGTGTTCAATATCATCCGTCATTTTTACCGACACACAGGGTGCATGCTATGTGTAACGTGTTCAATATCATCCGTCATTTTACCGACACACAGGGTGCATGCTATGTGTAACGTGTTCAATATCATCCGTCATTTTACCGACACACAGGGTGCATGCTATGTGTAACGTGTTCAATATCATCCGTCATTTTACCGACACACAGGGTGCATGCTATGTGTAACGTGTTCAATATCATCCGTCATTTTACCGACACACAGGGTGCATGCTGTGTGTAAACGTGTTCAATATCATCCGTCATTTTACCGACACACAGGGTGCATGCTATGTGTAACGTGTTCAATATCATCCGTCATTTTACCGACACACAGGGTGCATGCTATGTGTAACGTGTTCAATATCATCCGTCATTTTTTACCGACACACAGGGTGCATGCTATGTGTAACGTGTTCAATATCATCCGTCATTTTACCGACACACAGGGTGCATGCTGTGTGCAACGTGTTCAATATCATCCGTCATTTTACCGACACACAGGGTGCATGCTATGTGTAACGTGTTCAATATCATCCGTCATTTTACCGACACACAGGGTGCATGCTATGTGTAACGTGTTCATATCATCCGTCATTTTACCGACACACAGGGTGCATGCTGTGTGCAACGTGTTCAATATCATCCGTCATTTTACCGACACACAGGGTGCATGCTATGTGTAACGTGTTTCAATATCATCCGTCATTTTACCGACACACAGGGTGCATGCTGTGTGTGTAACGTGTTCAATATCATCCGTCATTTTACCGACACACACAGGGTGCATGCTATGTGTAACGTGTTCAATATCATCCGTCATTTTACCGACACACAGGGTGCATGCTATGTGTAACGTGTTCAATATCATCCGTCATTTTACCGACACACAGGGTGCATGCTATGTGTAACGTGTTCAATATCATCCGTCATTTTACCGACACACAGGGTGCATGCTATGTGTAACGTGTTCAATATCATCCGTCATTTTACCGACACACAGGGTGCATGCTGTGTGTAACGTGTTCAATATCATCCGTCATTTTACCGACACACAGGGTGCATGCTATGTGTAACGTGTTCAATATCATCCGTCATTTTACCGACACACAGGGTGCATGCTATGTGCAACGTGTCAATATCATCCGTCATTTTACCGACACACAGGGTGCATGCTATGTGCAACGTGTTCAATATCATCCGTCATTTTACCGACACACAGGGTGCATGCTATGTGTAACGTGTTCAATATCATCCGTCATTTTACCGACACACAGGGTGCATGCTGTGTGTAACGTGTTCAATATCATCCGTCATTTTACCGACACACAGGGTGCATGCTATGTGTAACGTGTTCAATATCATCCGTCATTTTACCGACACACAGGGTGCATGCTATGTGTAACGTGTTCAATATCATCCGTCATTTTACCGACACACAGGTGCATGCTGTGTGTAACGTGTTCAATATCATCCGTCATTTTACCGACACACAGGGGTGCATGCTGTGTGTAACGTGTTCAATATCATCCGTCATTTTACCGACACACAGGGTGCATGCTGTGTGTGTAACGTGTTCAATATCATCCGTCATTTTTACCGACACACAGGGTGCATGCTATGTCAACGTGTTCAATATCATCCGTCATTTTACCGACACACAGGGTGCATGCTATGTGTAACGTGTTCAATATCATCCGTCATTTTACCGACACACAGGGTGCATGCTATGTGTAACGTGTTCATATATCATCCGTCATTTTACCGACACACAGGGTGCATGCTGTGTGTAACGTGTTCAATATCATCCGTCATTTTACCGACACACAGGGTGCATGCTATGTGTAACGTGTTCAATATCATCCGTCATTTTACCGACACACAGGGTGCATGCTGTGTGTAACGTGTTCAATATCATCCGTCATTTTACCGACACACAGGGTGCATGCTGTGTGTAACGTGTTCAATATCATCCGTCATTTTACCGACACACAGGGTGCATGCTGTGTGTAACGTGTTCAATATCATCCGTCATTTTACCGACACACAGGGTGCATGCTGTGTGTAACGTGTTCAATATCATCCGTCATTTTACCGACACACAGGGTGCATGCTGTGTGCAACGTGTTCAATATCATCCGTCATTTTACCGACACACAGGGTGCATGCTATGTGTAACGTGTTCAATATCATCCGTCATTTTACCGACACACAGGGTGCATGCTGTGTGTAACGTGTTCAATATCATCCGTCATTTTACCGACACACAGGGTGCATGCTGTGTGCAACGTGTTCAATATCATCCGTCATTTTACCGACACACAGGGTGCATGCTATGTGTAACGTGTTCAATATCATCCGTCATTTTACCGACACACAGGGTGCATGCTATGTGTAACGTGTTCAATATCATCCGTCATTTTACCGACACACAGGGTGCATGCTGTGTGCAACGTGTTCAATATCATCCGTCATTTTACCGACACACAGGGTGCATGCTATGTGTAACGTGTTCAATATCATCCGTCATTTTTACCGACACACAGGGTGCATGCTATGTGTAACGTGTTCAATATCATCCGTCATTTTACCGACACACAGGGTGCATGCTATGTATGTGTAACGTGTTCAATATCATCCGTCATTTTACCGACACACAGGGTGCATGCTATGTGTAACGTGTTCAATATCATCCGTCATTTTACCGGACACAGGGTGCATGCTTGTGTGCAAACGTGTTCAATATCATCCCGTCATTTTTTACCGACACACAGGGTGCATGCTATGTGTAACGTGTTCAATATCATCGTCATTTTTACCGACACACAGGGTGCATGCTATGTGTAACGTGTTCAATATCATCCGTCATTTTACCGACACACAGGGTGCATGCTATGTGACAACGTGTTCAATATCATCCGTCATTTTACCGACACACAGGGTGCATGCTATGTGTAACGTGTTCAATATCATCCGTCATTTTACCGACACACAGGGTGCATGCTATGTGTAACGTGTTCAATATCATCCGTCATTTTACCGACACACAGGGTGCATGCTATGTGTAACGTGTTCAATATCATCCGTCATTTTACCGACACACAGGGTGCATGCTATGTGTAACGTGTTCAATATATCATCCGTCATTTTACCGACCACACAGGGTGCATGCTATGTGTAACGTGTTCAATATCATCCGTCATTTTACCGACACACAGGGTGCATGCTATGTGTAACGTGTTCAATATCATCCGTCATTTTACCGACACACAGGGTGCATGCTATGTGTAACGTGTTCAATATCATCCGTCATTTTACCGACACACAGGGTGCATGCTATGTGTAACGTGTTCAATATCATCCGTCATTTTACCGACACACAGGGTGCATGCTATGTGTAACGTGTTCAATATCATCCGTCATTTTTACCGACACACAGGGTGCATGCTATGTGCAACGTGTTCAATATCATCCGTCATTTTACCGACACACAGGGTGCATGCTATGTGCAACGTGTTCAATATCATCCGTCATTTTACCGACACACAGGGTGCATGCTATGTGTAACGTGTTCAATATCATCCGTCATTTTACCGACACACAGGGTGCATGCTATGTGTAACGTGTGTTCAATATCATCCGTCATTTTACCGACACACAGGGACACACAGGGTGCATGTTCAATATCATGTCAACGTGTTCAATATCATCCGTTCATTTTACCATTTTACCGACACACAGGGTGCATGCTATGTGCAACGTGTTCAATATCATCCGTCATTTTTACCGACACACAGGGTGCATGCTATGTGTAACGTGTTCAATATCATCCGTCATTTTTACCGACACACAGGGTGCATGCTATGTGTAACGTGTTCAATATCATCCGTCATTTTACCGACACACAGGGTGCATGCTATGTGTGTGTAACGTGTTTCAATATCATCCGTCATTTTACCGACACACAGGGTGCATGCTATGTGTAACGTGTTCAATATCATCCGTCATTTTACCGACACACAGGGTGCATGCTATGTGTAACGTGTTCAATATCATCCGTCATTTTACCGACACACAGGGTGCATGCTATGTGTAACGTGTTCAATATCATCCGTCATTTTACCGACACACAGGGTGCATGCTATGTGCAACGTGTTCAATATCATCCGTCATTTTACCGACACACACAGGGTGCATGCTGTGTGCAACGTGTTCAATATCATCCGTCATTTTACCGACACACAGGGTGCATGCTATGTGTAACGTGTTCAATATCATCCGTCATTTTACCGACACACAGGGTGCATGCTATGTGCAACGTGTTCAATATCATCCGTCATTTTACCGACACACAGGGTGCATGCTGTGTGCAACGTGTTCAATATCATCCGTCATTTTACCGACACACAGGGTGCATGCTGTGTGTAACGTGTTCAATATCATCCGTCATTTTACCGACACACAGGGTGCATGCTATGTGTAACGTGTTCAATATCATCCGTCATTTTACCGACACACAGGGTGCATGCTATGTGTAACGTGTTCAATATCATCCGTCATTTTACCGACACACAGGGTGCATGCTATGTGTAACGTGTTCAATATCATCCGTCATTTTACCGACACACAGGGTGCATGCTATGTGTAACGTGTTCAATATCATCCGTCATTTTACCGACACACAGGGTGCATGCTATGTGTAACGTGTTCAATATCATCCGTCATTTTTACCGACACACAGGGTGCATGCTATGTGTGTTCAATATCATCCGTCATTTTGTTCACACAGGGTGCATGCTATCATCAATATCATCCGTCATTTTTACCGACACACAGGGTGCATGCTGTGTGCAACGTGTTCAATATCATCCGTCATTTTACCGACACACAGGGTGCATGCTGTGTGCAACGTGTTCAATATCATCCGTCATTTTACCGACACACAGGGTGCATGCTGTGTGCAACGTGTTCAATATCATCCGTCATTTTACCGACACACAGGGTGCATGCTATGTGTAACGTGTTCAATATCATCCGTCATTTTACCGACACACAGGGTGCATGCTATGTGTAACGTGTTTCAATATCATCCGTCATTTTACCGACACACAGGGTGCATGCTATGTGTAACGTGTTCAATATCATCCGTCATTTTACCGACACACAGGGTGCATGCTATGTGCAACGTGTTCAATATCATCCGTCATTTTACCGACACACAGGGTGCATGCTATGTGCAACGTGTTCAATATCATCCGTCATTTTACCGACACACAGGGTGCATGCTATGTGCAACACGTGTTCAATATCATCCGTCATTTTTACCGACACACAGGGTGCATGCTATGTGCAACGTGTTCAATATCATCCGTCATTTTACCGACACACAGGGTGCATGCTATGTGTAACGTGTTCAATATCATCCGTCATTTTACCGACACACAGGGTGCATGCTATGTGTAACGTGTTCAATATCATCCGTCATTTTACCGACACACAGGGGTGCATGCTGTGTGCAACGTGTTCAATATCATCCGTCATTTTACCGACACACAGGGTGCATGCTGTGTGCAACGTGTTCAATATCATCCGTCATTTTACCGACACACAGGGTGCATGCTATGTGTAACGTGTTCAATATCATCCGTCATTTTACCGACACACAGGGTGCATGCTATGTGTAACGTGTTCAATATCATCCGTCATTTTACCGACACACAGGGTGCATGCTATGTGTAACGTGTTCAATATCATCCGTCATTTTTACCGACACACAGGGTGCATGCTATGTGTAACGTGTTCAATATCATCCGTCATTTTACCGACACACAGGGTGCATGCTGTGTGCAACGTGTTCAATATCATCCGTCATTTTACCGACACACAGGGTGCATGCTATGTGCAACGTGTTCAATATCATCCGTCATTTTACCGACACACAGGGTGCATGCTATGTGTAACGTGTTCAATATCATCCGTCATTTTACCGACACACAGGGTGCATGCTGTGTGCAACGTGTTCAATATCATCCGTCATTTTTACCGACACACAGGGTGCATGCTATGTGCAACGTGTTCAATATCATCCGTCATTTTACCGACACACAGGGTGCATGCTATGTGTAACGTGTTCAATATCATCCGTCATTTTACCGACACACAGGGTGCATGCTGTGTGCAACGTGTTCAATATCATCCGTCATTTTACCGACACACAGGGTGCATGCTATGTGCAACGTGTTCAATATCATCCGTCATTTTACCGACACACAGGGTGCATGCTATGTGTAACGTGTTCAATATCATCCGTCATTTTACCGACACACAGGGTGCATGCTATGTGTAACGTGTTCAATATCATCCGTCATTTTTACCGACACACAGGGTGCATGCTGTGTGTAACGTGTTCAATATCATCCGTCATTTTCGACCGACACACAGGGTGCATGCTATGTGTAACGTGTTCAATATCATCCGTCATTTTACCGACACACAGGGTGCATGCTGTGTGTAACGTGTTCAATATCATCCGTCATTTTACCGACACACAGGGTGCATGCTGTGTGCAACGTGTTCAATATCATCCGTCATTTTACCGACACACAGGGTGCATGCTGTGTGCAACGTGTTCAATATCATCCGTCATTTTACCGACACACAGGGTGCATGCTATGTGTAACGTGTTCAATATCATCCGTCATTTTACCGACACACAGGGTGCATGCTATGTGTAACGTGTTCAATATCATCCGTCATTTTACCGACACACAGGGTGCATGCTATGTGTAACGTGTTCAATATCATCCGTCATTTTACCGACACACAGGGTGCATGCTATGTGTAACGTGTTCAATATCATCCGTCATTTTACCGACACACAGGGTGCATGCTATGTGTAACGTGTTCAATATCATCCGTCATTTTACCGACACACAGGGTGCATGCTGTGTGCAACGTGTTCAATATCATCCGTCATTTTTACCGACACACAGGTGCATGCTATGTGTAACGTGTTCAATATCATCCGTCATTTTACCGACACACAGGGTGCATGCTATGTGTAACGTGTTCAATATCATCCGTCATTTTACCGACACACAGGGTGCATGCTATGTGTAACGTGTTCAATATCATCCGTCATTTTACCGACACACAGGGTGCATGCTATGTGTAACGTGTTCAATATCATCCGTCATTTTTTACCGACACACAGGGTGCATGCTATGTGTAACGTGTTCAATATCATCCGTCATTTTACCGACACACAGGGTGCATGCTATGTGTAACGTGTTCAATATCATCCGTCATTTTACCGACACACAGGGTGCATGCTGTGTGTAACGTGTTCAATATCATCCGTCATTTTACCGACACACAGGGTGCATGCTGTGTGCAACGTGTTCAATATCATCATCCGTCATTTTACCGACACACAGGGTGCATGCTATGTGTAACGTGTTCAATATCATCCGTCATTTTACCGACACACAGGGTGCATGCTGTGTGCAACGTGTTCAATATCATCCGTCATTTTACCGACACACAGGGTGCATGCTGTGTGTAACGTGTTCAATATCATCCGTCATTTTACCGACACACAGGGTGCATGCTATGTGTAACGTGTTCAATATCATCCGTCATTTTACCGACACACACAGGGTGCATGCTGTGTGCAACGTGTTCAATATCATCCGTCATTTTACCGACACACAGGGTGCATGCTATGTGTAACGTGTTCAATATCATCCGTCATTTTTACCGACACACAGGGTGCATGCTATGTGTAACGTGTTCAATATCATCCGTCATTTTACCGACACACAGGGTGCATGCTGTGTGCAACGTGTTCAATATCATCCGTCATTTTACCGACACACAGGGTGCATGCTATGTGCAACGTGTTCAATATCATCCGTCATTTTACCGACACACAGGGTGCATGCTGTGTGTAACGTGTTCAATATCATCCGTCATTTTACCGACACACAGGGTGCATGCTATGTGCAACGTGTTCAATATCATCCGTCATTTTACCGACACACAGGGTGCATGCTGTGTGCAACGTGTTCAATATCATCCGTCATTTTTACCGACACACAGGGTGCATGCTATGTGTAACGTGTTCAATATCATCCGTCATTTTACCGACACACAGGGTGCATGCTGTGTGCAACGTGTTCAATATCATCCGTCATTTTACCCGACACACAGGGTGCATGCTATGTGTGTAACGTGTGTTCAATATCATCCGTCATTTTACCGACACACAGGGTGCATGCTATGTGCAACGTGTTCAATATCATCCGTCATTTTACCGACACACAGGGTGCATGCTATGTGCAACGTGTTCAATATCATCCGTCATTTTACCGACACACAGGGTGCATGCTGTGTGCAACGTGTTCAATATCATCCGTCATTTTACCGACACACAGGGTGCATGCTATGTGTAACGTGTTCAATATCATCCGTCATTTTACCGACACACACAGGGTGCATGCTATGTGTAACGTGTTCAATATCATCCGTCATTTTACCGACACACAGGGTGCATGCTATGTGCAACGTGTTCAATATCATCCGTCATTTTACCGACACACAGGGTGCATGCTGTGTGCAACGAGTTATCCATACAAACGAGCAAACTGCCCTTCTTTTCCTAAAGTTCATGATGGCATTGTTTCATGTCTGCAAGATGTTCCGCGTGCGTTCATACACGGAACCTTAGCTTGTAATGCTATAATCCCTTTCGAAGGACTATCGGAAAATGGAGTCAAACCAATGTTAACTCTGAAGGAAAAGTCCCCTTGTTCCGAAACGGCGCGTTGGTGATTCGAACCCGCAACCCCAGGATCCCCAGGCTTACGAGAAAGGCGTCCGACCAACTGAGCTGGTACTACACACTGTAGTTTGGATTAAAACAGCCGTGACATTACCGCTGACTGGCAGTCTAACAAGTGTGGTGAAGGCTACAACCATCAGAGAGAGACCTGAACCCACACTGGTACTGCAGCGATGGTGCTCAGACGTTCTTCTGATGTCTGGATTTCTCATCGTCTTTTTCAAATCCTTTTCTGCTCCTGTCTGACTTGGAGATTCGATTGTTGGCAGACTCAAAACACGCATTGCTTTGCGAATGGATGGAAAGGGAAATATCTCAGGCGAACAGCTCTTGGTGTAGACGTCCTCAGGGTGATTTACTCTCGTTTCGGAGAGAAAACGCCGCCCGCTCACTGAATCGAAACGCATTAGACGTTGGTCCTTTCTGCTGGCGCCGTCTTGTTGCAGACAGTGGCGCTGCTGCAGACTGGCGCTGATTAATGTACTCGGCTGTCTTTAATCTTCCAGACATAACTGTACATGCCATGCATTTGAGTTTTTTTTTTTCTTCGCATACTAATTGCCCATGAAAATATAATTATAAAAAGACTTCATGGTGCGCAGTCATTCTCCATGATCTCCAGGCCCGCAGTGACTGACTAATAACGCCGATTGTTCCTTTCCCCCTTATCTCTGGAAGAACAGATGCAGTCCCAGAGTTTTGTATAATTGTGGGGATTACAGAAAGGATAGGGACAGTTTTCTGTGCCACATACCATAAGATGAACAGTGGGGAAGAAAATCCATCCACCCAAAGCAGGTTCTTTCGGAGAGCATCTTGGCTGTGTCACTCATATGCGGCGGTAGCTTCTCTTCCACATTAAGCTGAACTTTGGGGAAGAGCATCTGGTATCTTTTCTGCCAATGCATTGTCTTAGGTCCATGTGCATGTAAATAACCCGTGTTTGTCCCACTGCAGAGAGGTCGGTAGTTTAGAAGAAGAAGAAGAAGAAGAAAGAAAATGGTGGAAGAGTGCACTCACCAGGGTTTGAGTATGGTGATCAGGGGAACAGGAAGGAAACCAGCAAGCTTTCTGCTCATAGAGCTGTCATCAGGCTTAGAGTTAGTGGGTGATAGAGACAGATCTTGTATGAGGACCGACAATAAAAAGAAGAAGGAATGAACAGAGCTCAGAGACAAAAGGAAGTTAACTGGGTTAAGCAGTGAATAGGAATCATGAACAAAAAAAAAGGTGGAAAGCAAGAATGCCTGTTCAAAAAAAAAAAAAAAAAAAAAAAGAAAAAGAAAGGGGGTGGGTGTGGGTGGGGGTGGGGGTGGGGATTAGTAGAGAAAGGGAAGGGGGTGCCTGAAGCTCAGCTGCTGTCACTCTCTGGTGTTCAGGCCGGCAGGGGCGAGGGTCCCCAGTCGTGCAATGATGGAGACTCCATAAAGAGGCGATAGAGTCCACTGGACCGGTTCTGCCAGACAGCAGCCACTCTCGCATGGGTGAAGTTGTGGTAGGGGCTGTTGAAGTGAGAGCCCACGGGATCTTCATACCCCAGCCGCATTGAGCGAAGGTGCTCAGAGAAACGCTCATTCAGGCTGCGATACGTCTCCCCAGTGTATTGCTTTGAACACAAGGTGCAAGTAATGACGTACACCAGGTCTGCAGATTGACGTTTGAAGCTTGCTAGGACCCTGAACTGGCCAGAAGGACCAGCAACTGTGGTGCAGCTGTCAATGAAGGGACATGTCTTGCACTCTTTGCGAGTGCATGGGTGTGTGCCCAAGGGATTGTACTCTCGCCTTGCAGACAGAGACACGCACTAGATGGTCCCTCAAGTTTGCGTCTCTCTTGAAGGCTATCAGGGGTGGTTTTGGGAAGGTTGCTTTCAGTTTTGGGGTCAAGCTGGAGGAGGTGGAAGTTGTTGAGAAGGATGTTGCGGACAGGGAGGTCGTGAGGGTAGTTAAGCTGAGGGCCAAAGACAGCTGGTCCCTTCAGATCTCACTCTCTTTCTCCCTTCTGTACCACCGCCCCCCAAAGCGAAGATGTCTAAACATTGAAACATGATCTGAAACCGAACAGGGATCTGGGTGACCGTTTGTGACGTCAGTTCTGATGTCGCCTCGGTCGTCGACTGCCATATCAACAAAACAAGTTGCCTTCTTGTGGTTCCATTTCTTTGCTCCTTACATGCAGGCTGCCAGGCAGTGGCCCCGGCCCAGTCCACCATTTGGCCTTTCTTCATTTCCCCTGCCTTTGTGATTAATCACACAGCTGGGGGGTGGGGGGATTTCTTTGTTCTTTTATTTGTTTTTTTTTGTTTTGTTTTTGTTGCTTTGCGTCAAGTGGACCTGTGGTCATGTACTAGTTGATACTCAAAAGGGGTATCTGCTCAACACCTATACGGATTTGCCATTGTGTTCGGTAGGGCTTGTCCATCGAGACCGACTTGTAAAGCTCATTTTACCAGACACAGCGCCGAGCTGATACCAGTCGCAATAGCAAGTTTACAGCATAGCGTAACTCGAGACGTTTACAGCTACACATAATTAGAGAGAGAGAGAGAGAGAGAGAGAGAGAGAGAGAGAGAGAGAGACAGACAGACAGACAGACAGACAGACAGACGGATAGACAGACACGCAGACAGACAGACAGACAGACACACATACAGGCAGACAGACAGAGTGGAAAGGGAGGAAGGAAGGGAGGGATGGAGATGTTGAGAAGAAAAACATACTTATTCACTGATTCAGTTTTCCCCGTCTGTAGTACACTCAAATTTTGTATGCAAAGAGGATGTAGACTATGTTTGTCTGCTAGAGTTAGAGGTCAGAAAGACAAATCTTGCCCAATTATGAATTGGTGGGCGTGTGTGTGTGTGTGTGTGTGTGTGTGTGTGTGTGTGTGTGTGTGTGCGTGCGTGCGTGAGTGTGTTCGTGTGCTTGCGCGCGCATGCATGTAGATCCCAGAGGGCGTGACGTGTGCCGGCAGAGTCAACACCCAGGATATGCCCAAGCTCACGAGCCAGTACTTCCATTTCCAGGAGGAGATCATCGACATCTACAAGGACAGGATCACGCAGGCTGAGGTGGGGCCTGTTTGGGGACTGCCAGAACCCAGTATCTCTCTTATCTATATGTATATTCTATTCAACACAACCTCTTTGGCATAGAGATGACCATCATGTCGTTGCCAAATGCGAAAAGATAACCCTGACCCGAAACCACATTATACCTGAACCTTTCAATTCAAACTGTTAAAGGTCGGATGATTTCACACATACACACATACACACACACGCGCGCGCGCGCGCGCGCACGCCACGCCATCCCGTCAGTACACAACCACATTGTGTTCATTCACATGTACGCAATAATTAGGTTTTAAAGTATGTGTGTGTGTGTGTGTGTGTGTGTGTGTGTGTGTGTGTGTGTGTGTGTGTGTGTGTGTGTGTGTGTGTTGTTGTTTGTTTGTTTGTTGTGTGTGTGTGTGTGTGTGTGTGTGTGTGTGTGTGTGTGTGTGTGTGTGTGTGTGTGTTGCAGGTGTGGTATGATCTGAACCACAAGCTGGTCAGAGTGGATTACCGTTCCCCAATCCCTGAACCGCCACTTCAAACCACGGACCCCGTGTCTGTTATACATGATTATACATACGGTAGGGACATCTCTCTAACGCTCACAATGACCATGAAAATTGGAGGGACACGCCTGTGTCCGTCATACCTGACCGACCATACATATGGCAGGAGCATCTCTGTGTCTGTCCTACATGAATATGCATACTGAAAGAGCACTTACCTTTCGCAGGCGGAAATTGAAACAAACTTTGTGATGTTGTGACTGCTCGGGCTTGTAGAATGTTGCATGGATTCATATAATAGAAACTTTCAAGTCATGTTGATACGGTAATGACTGCTGTATTGTAGAGTTGTGAACGAGTTTTGATTTAAGAGACATTACTCATATGCTTTCACTTTTAGAGCTTCGGTCTGATGATATACAGTTTTGATGGCAACCGTCAAGAAGACCAGAGTCAAGACAACAGTTATTACCGTATCGGCATGACTTGAAAGTTTCTATTGTATGAATCCATGCAACACACATTCTACGATCCCAAACCGTCACAACATCACAAACGAAAGAAAAATTATTCTGTCACCAAACAAAAGAAACAAACAAATTGCACGACAAACACGACGCGCTTCGACCTCTTTGGTCTTCTTCAGGCCAGATAACATTCAAATGAATGTGTTTGTTTCTGTTGCTCGATGGCATATTAATTTTTCTTTTAAACTTGTGTCTTGGTGAAAAATGACTACACATACAGTAGCAGCACATCTGTGTCTGTCTTACATAACTGTAGGCCTACATATGGTATGAGCACCTCTGAACTTGACGCAGGTGACTATACATACTGTAGGGTGCACCTCTGTATCTGTCGCACATGACTATACATACGGTAGGAGCACCTCTGTGTCACTTGTTCAATGCTATAAGTATATATAAGTATAGAAGTAGAGGCACCTTCGTATTTGTCAGCATGACTATACACAGTGTAGGGTTTTCAGTGTCTCTCGGTTTCTTACAAGAACGCAACTTATCTTTCATACTTTGAGTACAATGTCATAAGCTGTGAAGAAAAGGCTTGTGCGCACACTGCGTCTATCATACATGTCTGAACACACCTTCAGACATCACGCGCGTCTGGAAAATATTACTGTTCCTAACGCAGGGGGGTGCCATGCGACTGAAGTGACCAGGACTGAAAACGGATAAAACCGGTCCTCAAAGTTTTCCCGATCTGAAAACTGATTCTCTACATTTCAAGTTTCCACAGAAGTACAAGCCGCCATGGCGAAGTGCTTGGCGTCATGGTCGCGAGTTCGATTCTCATCGGAGCCATTTATTCGTGGGATTTTTCTGGCCCGACTGGCTCAATTTTCCTGAAAAACACCGCAGATGTCTGTATCTCTCGGGCCTGGCTGACGCCAGGACAAATGAAAGTAAGTGTAGGGTACAGCCCTGTCATGAAATCTCAGTCGTGAAAGGAAATCCGTAGCGCCATTTTCCACAGTGTTGTCCTCGTCGATCAGCGTAAAAAAGAAAGTGTCAGATTCTGTGGTCCTTTATGCCTTGCTCTCATGGCCATATCAGTTTCGATGATCTGTCCATGTCTATGCCCCTGGTTTGACGCTAACGGTCACCGGTATTGGACATTCATGAAGACTGCCTTTGGACAGAGGATAGTGCCCTATGGAGGAAGCGCTCACTCACGCTGGATCCAGGGCTAAGTATTTATTGTCATAATGGGAGTAGGGGGTGGGCACACTTAGTCAGTGATGTCCTACATACGTTTGGATCAAAACATGCACCACTGAACACCACCGAAGTGACTAGGGTTGTGTGTGTGTGTGTGGTGTGGTGTGTGTGTGTGTGTGTGTGTGTGTGTGTGTGTGTGTGTGTGTGTGTGTGTGCATCCATCAGGGGTGAGCTACGTGAAGACTTGGTGAGTGGAGAGTGCTCTCCCATGGCCTTGGAGTCCAACGCCTTTGACGGCAAGGTGAACGAAGCCGCCTACCTGCAGAACGGTTCCTTCGTCCTCAACATGAAGACCCCCGACCTCTTCTTCTTCCTCGACTCCAACTTCACCTACAACGGCCAGGTCTGTCTTTCTCAAGGCCTGCTAGCCTAACGGATCTCTCCCCTCCTTCCCTTCCTCTTCTCTGTCTGTCTGTCTGTCTGTCTGTCTGTCTGTCTCTCTCTCTCTCTCTCTGTCTGTCGGTCTGTCTGTTGGTCTGGCTGTCTCTGTCCCCCCCCCCCCTCTCTCTCTCTCTCTCTCTCTCTCTGCCTCTCTCATTTTGTCATCCTATGTTGATCTCCTTCTTCCTTCTCTTGTCGTTGTTGAAGTGGGAGGGGGGGGGGGGATGACGTGTATGGAATTGTTGTTTGCTGCTGAGTTGGTCATGTCTTGTGTCTTTCAGCTCTGTTTTCTTTATTGCGTGACTTGATTTTTTACAACTCTTCTTCATTGTGGTTCGTATTTTTTGATGTGCCAATCTTTTTTTATATACTCCTCCTCCTCCTCCTCCTCCTCCTCCCCCAAACCTTTTCTTCTTCTTTTGTCTTCTTCTTCTTCTTCTTCTTCTTCTTCTTTCTTCTTCTTCTTCTTCTTCTTCTTCTTCTTCTCTCCTTGTGTCAGAGACTCCGTCTCTTTATTCTGTCTCCAAGTTCCCACCCACCTCTCTCTTTGTGTCGCTCTCCGTTCCCCCTCTCTCCCACACTCTCTTCCTGTGGTTATATTGCGCATTCTATTATTCTAAATTGCTATGTATTCGTTGTTGCTCATGAGTT
>JADBJO010001200.1:120000-125000 GCA_016801955.1 Conus betulinus
TCTTTATTGTTTAAGATCTATGTTTTCCATTTCTTTCTCTTTTAGTCTGTCTACATTAAAGCAGATGATTGACAAGTTGTCTGTGCAAGGCAGGCAAGAAGCTGATTTCATCACGTGACTGACACAAGACATAGCCTGTCCTGGGTAGCTGGGTAGACGTTACTGTCTTACTCCGTGTGATTAAAAAAAAAGTGAAAGAAACAAAAAAAGAAGAAAAAAAAACATCTTGAGCGAGATGCGAACCGAAAATCAAAGATTTTCTCGATTCTTTGACGAAGTTGCTAACCACTTTTCACACGCATTGCACTGCATTATACAGCATTACACTGCATGGTTTTATCCCGCCCTTAAGGCAGCCATACTCCAACTTCGGGGAAGGTGCATGCCATGTGTAACATGTCATCCATACCAACGGCCAAACTGGCCTTCTCTTCCGAAAGTTGGCGATGGGATTTTACGTGTGTGCAAGATGTTATGCGTGTGTTCACACACGGAACCTCGGTTTATAGTCTCATTTGAAGGACTGTATGGGAAATGGAGTCAGAATCAATGTTAACCCGAGGGAAAACATCCCTCTGTACTGAAACGGCCTGGCGGAAATTCGAACCCGCAACCCCAGGATCACCAAGAGTCCGACGCTTTACAACTGAGCTCTTCCGGTCCCCATGATACTATGCTGTTAATAGTGAGAGACGATTCAATCGTCGTGTGCTACGCTATGCTCCGCAGGCACGGTGAACGTGAATGGACCCCCGGAGAAGACCGCCAAAGAGGCCTACTATAACCTGAAGGACGCCATCAACTCGCAGCAGCTCTACTTTGAAATAGAGCAAGACAACGAAGAGGTTTGTCAGATCACTTTACACGTTCTGCGTCAGCTAACTCAATTCACTCACCACCACCCCTCCTCTCCCTCCCTCCCCATGATACAATTGTTTTCTGTCAAAAAGGTGTGTTTTTTTTTCCTTCACAGGAAAATAGTGATTAAAAAAAAACTTTTTTGACAAAAAATACCTTTGATTATTGTTGCTGTTTCATATTTACAACTTTTCCGGATTTTTGGTCTGATATGGCGATCAAATGTGATTCTCTTGAAAACAATAATTACGGGTCATAAAACACGTAATCATGACTCATTAAAACACGACTGCTATATTGCAGGTATAACTGTGCATATCATAAGTCTGGAAGACACCGAAGCGCGAAATAATTGCTGTAATCAACTGATTTCTTGAGGCTTATTGTGTTTTTTTTTTTTTCTTTTTTTTTCAAATTTGAAATGTAATTAATGGCAAACCGCCAAGAAAACGTAGACGAACGAATCACAAGACAAAACACGACGCGTTTCGACCTCCTAGGTCTTCTTCAGGCAAGATGCAAAACACTCAGGACAACGAAAGAGAACGAGCAATCACTTATTTTCATTCACTTCAGCGTAAGATGGGCGTTTTTTTTTTTTTCTTTTCTTTTCTTTTTTCTTTTAATGCAGTTTTCTTTCTTTTTTTGATCTGATATTTTTCAGCAGTGTCAAAACATTAAAAACGAGTGTGTCACTCTCCGCAGAATGCCGACTTCTATCAAGGAAAATTGAATCTAAGCTCTCTACCTTTGTGTCTATTTATGAATGAACACAAAATCATTATTTCTCTGGCCAGGGCACATAATCAATGTTACAGAGTGAAAGAATCATTTCCCATGTGATTTTTGCTTGAAAGTAGGCATGAAAAAACACTTAATGCCAATGTTAGTAGTGAGAAGTAACATAAATGATGACAATAAAGATAAAAAAAAAATTTCAAGGAAGACGTTTAGTAGTATTTGTAAAAGTGAGGGCAGTAGCAGCAGTTGGAGTTACGGTTACAATAGCAACAGTGGTTGTAGCGTCGGTAACAATGTACGCTTTTATTTTTCAGGATGTGGTCTATTTCGCCGTGGATTCTGAAATATTATTTGGTGAGTCTCTCTCTCTCTCTCTCTCTCTCTCTCTCTCTCTCTCTCTCTCTCTCTCTCTCTCTCTCTCTCTCTCACCTCGTTATGATCATCAACATTATCATCACCATCAACAACATTCTCTCTCTCTCTCTCTCTAATTTCATCTCTCTCATCTCTCGTTATGATCATCAACATTATCATCACCATCAACAACATTATATTCTCATTATTTGTGAACGAAGTCTTACTTTTGTCTCTCATGTGTGTGTGTGTGTGTGTGTGTGTGTGTGTGTGTGCTTATAACCGGTGTTGTTACTTCGCAATTACTCGTTTTCTTGATTTTTGGCTTGATCTGGAGGTCATGAACACATATAATTATGTCTTGTGTGTTTGTGTGTGTGTGTTTATGTTTGTGCGTGCTTGCGTGCATGCGTACTTGTGTGTGTGTGTGTGTGTGTGTGTGTGTGTGTGTGTGTGTGTGTGTGTGTGTGTGTGTGTGCGCGCGCGCGCGCGCACGTTCGCGCGCTGTCTGTGCAGGCCAACTGGAAGAGGTCACTCTGCCCACCCTGACTGGTCAGTTTTCTAAACGGGTGGAGATGACCTTCCCGCGGGACAACCAGGTCAACACTTTTGACGTGAGTTGAGCTGTCCATCACAATTATTGCCCTCTCCCTTCCCTTCTTGCCCAGTCCACCCATTTCTTTCCGCCCCCCCCCCCCCCTCATCTGAAATGCAGCCAGATAAGGAACTCAAAGTACATCGGAGTAGCCTGCAATCATGCTAACGGTAAAACCAATATAATTATAGTCCCAGTGAGGCCCCAACGGAATCACAAGGCGTGTCTGAGACCGAGTGCTGCCCTTTGAATCAGCTGAGGCCAGTGTTTTTGGTCTATAACTTGTAGTGTAAAGGGGTCTACACAAAGCGGATGGAGGCTAAAGGAATGTCACCATCACTATTATTTAGCAACGAAAGGTTCGTTTCTTTGCGTGTTTGTATGTTGTTGTTTTTTTTTATAGTAATTTCGTCAAAAGGGTAAAAAGTTGACGTACAATGAATAAGGCCAACTTAAATGATTACAGCAGCCGAAGACTTAGATCTAAGGCATAAACATTTTGGTGCCGAAGTCAACCTGCAGCATAAATTATAACGCTTCCTGCGTTTCTCGTCTGACGTGCTTTCGTGAAAAAAAAATAGACCTGTAGGAAAGTTATTTTTGCACAAGTTTTCTTTTACGACAAGCTTTCGGACGCTCTGCGTCGGATGTGGTACCACAGTATTGGACGCTCTGTGTTGGACGTGGTGATCAATATTGGACTCACTACATCAAGCGTAATAGTGACAGAAGATTATTGTGTCAGTTGTGGTGTTGACACTGGATGTTTATTGTATTATTTTGGCGTGCATTGGACACACTGTGTTTGGTGAGGCATTCACATACGGCTCATTGTGTCTGGGTTTGTTTCACTACAAGACTCGTTTCAAAAGTAGTATTGAAGCACTGTTGTCAGCATGGCATTAACATAGAGCGCACTGTTTTCAGCATGGTGTTAATATAGAGCTCACTGTTGTCAGTATGGTGTTAACATAGAGCTCACTGTTGTCAGCATGGTGTTAACATAAAGCTCACTGTTGTCAAATGTGGTATTGATACGGGGCTCTCTGTTATCAGGTGTGAAACTGACATGAGATCGCTTGTTGTGATGTGTGAAACTGACACGGGATCGTTTGCTGTGATGTGTGAAACTGACACGGGATCGCTTGTTGTGATGTGTGAAACTGACACGGGATCGCTTGTTGTGATGTGTGAAACTGACACGGGATCGCTTGTTGTGATATGTGAAACTGACCAAGGACTGTTCATTGTCAGGAGTGGTATAGACACAGGACTGTTCATTGTCAGGAGTGGTATAGACACAGGACTGTTCATTGTCAGGAGTGGTATAGACACAGGACTGTTCATTGTCAGGAGTGGTATAGACACAGGCTGTTCATTGTCAGGAGTGGTATAGACACAGGACTGTTCATTGTCAGGAGTGGTATAGACACAGGACAGTTCATTGTCAAGTGTATTATTGACACAGGACTGTTCATTGTCATTGGTGTGGTATTGACAAAGGACTGTTCATTGTCATGAGTGGTATTGACACAGGACTTCTCGTTGTCAGGTGTGGTATTGACAGGACTTCTCGTTGCCAGGTGTGGTATTGACACAGGACTTCTCGTTGCCGTTGTGTGGTATTGACACAGGACTTTATGGTTGTCATGAGTCGTATTGACACAGGACTTCTCGTTGCCATGAGTTGTATTGACACAGTGTTCGTTGCCAGGTGTGGTATTGACACAGGACTTCTCGTTGCCAGGTGTTATTGACACAGGACTTCTCGTTGTCCAGGAGTGGTATTGACACAGGACTTCTCGTTGCCAGGTGTGGTATTGACACAGGACTTCTCGTTGCCAGGTGTGGTATTGACACAGGACTTCTCAGGTGTGGTATTGACACAGGACTTCTCGTGCCAGGTGTGGTATTGACACAGGACTTCTCGTCTCAGGTGTGGTATTGACACAGGACTTCTCGTTGCCAGGTGTGGTATTGACACAGGACAGGACTTCTCGTTGCCAGGTGTGGTATTGACACAGGACTTCTCGTTGTCAGGTGTGGTATTGACACAGGACTTCTCGTTGCCAGGTGTGGTATTGACACAGGACTCTCGTTCTCGTTGCCAGTGGTATTGACACAGGACTTCTCGTTGTGCCAGGTGTGGTTGACACAGGACTTCTCGTTGCCAGGTGTGGTATTGACACAGGACTTCTCGTTGTCAGGTGTGGTATTGACACAGGACTTCTCGTTGCCAGGTGTGGTATTGACACAGGACTTCTCGTTGCCAGGTGTGGTATTGACACAGGACTTCTCGTTGGTCATTGACAGGTTCTCGTTTGACACAGGACTTCTCGTTCTCGTTTTCTCGGAGTGGTATTGACACAGGACTTCTCGTTGTCAGGTGTGGTATTGACACAGGACTTCTCGTTGTCAGGTGTGGTATTGACACAGGACTTCTCGTTGTCAG
>JADBJO010001200.1:130000-132500 GCA_016801955.1 Conus betulinus
GAGAATTGATGTCGTCGTGACATTGTGATGACAACTATGAAATTGCTTTGTACCATTACGGTTTGACCATGGGTTGTATCAATCATTGAATACATCATGTGCACCTCACATGTTCGAATTGTATGTGTGTCTGACATTATATGTGAATGATGTGGAGTGTTTGTCAGTTTATTTATTTTACAATGAGTCTTGAAAGTTCGTGGAATACGTGGTCGGGTGATTTCGAACAATGCTTTCTTTACAGCTTCTGGACCGATGTCAATAGTATCAGAAGTGTGTACGTGTGTGACATTGATGATGGTGTAGATGTATTTTGGTGGAGAATATTGATACAATTTTGTCTTTAAGATATTGATGATAGTTTAGATGTAACACTTGTACGGAAGATATTGACAATTTAGTGTAATCTGTTTATGGAATATACTGTTGATACTGGTGGAAGGAAGTCTCACTTGGAATGACATTTGGCACATGGCCCCTCTCAGAATCAGCTTCATTCTCAGATCTGCATATGACCTTCTGCCCTCAAATGCAAACCTGGTGAAATGGGGAAAACAGACGATCCTTCATGCCCCCTCTGCCATGAAAAACAAACAGTGGAGCATGTCCTAAGCTCATGTAAAGTATCCCTGGCTCAAGTAAGGTACACATGGAGGCACAACCAAGTGCTCAAAGAGATTGTACAAGTAGTCTGGGCTAGTACCAACACCACAAAGGAAAATCAGGACTCCAAAAAGCACCCACAACATTTTTCACGGCAGGAGGCAGCGAATCATGGCCAAGAACAACAGTGCCACTCGGAACATGCAGGCAGAGTCTGCTGGACGGGGCAGATGACTGGGAGTGCACTGCAGACCTCCCAGAATGGAAGAGTCACCCAGAGATCATCAACAAAAGTGGCATGAGACCACACATAGTAGTCCACTCTCAGTCAACCAAGCAGCTGATGATGATCGAGCTCACGGTGCCATATGAGAACAGAATGGAGGCAGCTCAAATCTACAAGACTGAAAAGTATGCTGATCTGGCAAACAGCCTGAGGAGAGAAGGCTATCAGGTCAAAGTCCTCACTGCAGAAATTGGAGCTAGGGGGTTTGTAGGAACGTCTGCATACAGCCTCATGAAACAGCTCTCAGTTGCAGGGAGGGAAAAAACCAGAGCCCTGAAAGCAATGGCAGAAGCAGCAGAGAGGTGTTCAAGCTGGATCTGGTCAAGGAGAACAAAAGTGAACTTCATAAGGCTTAACTTTCCTACAATATCAGGTGTCCCAGTGGCTCAGTGGTTAGTGCGCGAGTCATTAAATGGAAAAATGGAGCATGTCCAGGGGGGCATGGGTTCGAATCCCAGCCATGGCTCGTCCCAAGATGGAAAAAAAGGGGCAGCAGAGGGACATCCGGAGTCATGAACCGGGTGTGGTCCCCCCCCCCCCCCCCCCCCCCCCCCCCCCCCCCCAGAGTGTCAATTTCTGTAATGTAAAAGTATTTTAAAGGCTCCGCCGAAAACGTAGACAAACGAATTACAATTCAAAACACTACGCCTTTCGACCTCTTAGGTCTTCTTCGGCAAGATACACAACACTCTGTACAACGAAATTGAATGAGCAGTCACTTAAATTCATCCAGTTAGGCGTAAGATGGGCGTTGAATGGAAACCTCATCTTGCGGCGAACTGGATGAAGATAAGATTGCTCAATCATTTTCGTAGTCCTGAGTGTTGTGTATCTTGCCTGAATGATTGGATGCAAGACACTGTCGCTGATGTAGATAGGATGTCTGGTTGGGACGATACTGATGATGGCTTTAATGAAATGTCTCTGACTGATGTGGGTTTGATGAATGTCTGAACTGATGATGACTTTAATGAAATGTCTGAGCTGATGATGGCTTTGATGAAATGTCTGAACTGATGATGGCTTTGATGAAATGTCTGAATTGATGTGGGTTTGATGAAATATCAGAACTGATGGTACTGATGATGGGTTTGTTGAAATGTCTGAATTGATGATGCTTTGATGATGAAATGTCTGAATTGATGTGGGTTTGATGAATATCTGAACTGATGGTACTGATGATGGCTTTGATGAAATGTCTGAACTGATAATAGCCTTGATCAAACGTCTGAACTGATGATGGCTTTGATGAAATGTCTGAACTGATAATAGCCTTG
The DNA here is from genome assembly GCA_016801955.1 of Conus betulinus. Taxonomy (NCBI): domain Eukaryota; kingdom Metazoa; phylum Mollusca; class Gastropoda; order Neogastropoda; family Conidae; genus Conus; species Conus betulinus. The sequence continues at coordinate 132,167 of JADBJO010001200.1, forward strand.
ATCAAACGTCTGAACTGATGATGGCTTTGATGAAATGTCTGAACTGATGATGCTGATGATGGTTTTGTTGAAATGTCTGAATTGATGTGGGTTTGATGAAATGTCTGAACTGATGATACTGGTGATGACTTTGATGAAATGTCTGAACTGATGGTATCGATGATGGCTCTGTTGAAATGTCTGAACTGGTGATGGCTATGATGAAATGTGCAAACTGATGATGACTTTGATGAAATGTCTGAACTGATGATACTGATGACGACTTTGATGAAATGTCTGAACTGATGGTATCGATGATGGCTCTGTTGAAATGTCTGAACTGGTGATGGCTATG
>JADBJO010001200.1:137500-147500 GCA_016801955.1 Conus betulinus
TAAAATGTCCACACCACCTTTGTCGATTAGACTCGTTCAGATAAAATACCCTCCCCCACCTTTGTCGGGTAGACTGGTTCAGATGAAATATCCACACCCACCTTGGTCGGTTACAGTCATCAGTCTATTAGAGACATTCAGGTTAAATGTCCACACGGTCCTTGGTCTGTCAGACACATTCAGATAAATGTCCACACGCACCTTGGTCTGTCAGACACATTCAGGTTAAATGTCCACACGCACCTTGGTCTGTCAGACACATTCAGGTTAAATATCCACACGCACCTTGGTCTGTCAGACAGATTCAGGTTAAATGTCCACACGCACCTTGGTCTGTCAGACATTCAGGTTAATGTCCACATGCACCTTGGTCTATGACTAATTTTCAGGTCTAATGCCCACACCAGCCTAAAGGTGATAGGGTAGACCTGGATTACCACCCGTGAAGTACGAAGGGAGGAACTGCTATCAGACTTGATAAGAAAAAATGCATTAAACGGACAGTTTAAACTGCGTTCGCAGGAATCGAACTGGCAATGTTTGGATGCTCTAACACGAAGTCAACTTAGCACCACTTCCCATCTCCATCCACCCACCCCCCAGCCTTGCACTGTGAACATCTTTGTCTTCGGAGCATTTGTCTGACAGGGCGTTAATCTCAACCTTCACTGTGCAGTTCACTTTGCTGAGGGCGGGCACATCCTCGCCGTATGCCGCACGTACGGTGACGCCCCAGGCTGACGTGAACAGCTGTGCCGCCAGCTGCTACTACGGTACTGACTTCATCTGCAACAGCTTTGACCTCTGTCCTGACGGTTCCTGCTATCTCAGCACGCGCCACGTGCCCGATGCTGACGTCACCGATCCCCATGTCACGTGCCGTCACTTCTCGCGTGAGTGTGTGCTTGTTATTCTTTTGTGCTGGAATTCCTGGTGTTATAAAATCAACGAACGAACAAATGAAAGAACAAAGAAGCAGCCCGATGGTTCTGAAATGAGTTCTTCATCCTTTTAGGCTTAGCGTGCATTTCATGTTCACTTCATATTTCATGAAAATTGATATCGCATCATTACTGTAGTAAATAATACAAATGATTAAGATATCCACATGTGTCAGACCCGACGCCCTGCTCTCCGTTGCATCATCCGGACTTGCAGATTACTAACGGCTTGGTTTGGTTGGCCTCTAGAATAGGCCTACATTGTATGACAGTTTGGCGCGATTGTTGAAGTACTGGTCTGACGCCAGAATTGGCTGGTGTGTGGTCCGTGGGTGAAAGGGGGGCAAAGTGGAAACACATTTGCCGAGGAGTTTGGAGAATCCCCAGTATATGTGTGATTTGAATCTTGCACTTGGAGGGTTTGTTTTCTCCCTTCTTTTCACCAGACTCCACAACAAACAGTTGTCATCCTCAAAAAAATTCCCTAAGCAGGTCCATTTTGATTGGTCAACAGATGTACGTACAGACGGAGAAAGGGGGTTATAAGTCTTGCTCTAGAATGGTTACACAGACGGAGAAAGGGGTTATTATAAGTCTTGCTATAGAATGGCTATACAGACGGAGAAAAGGGGGTATTATAAGTCTTGCTGTAGAATTGCTATACAGACGGAGAAAGGAGATATTATGTCTTGTTGTAGAATGGCTATACAGACGGAGAAAGGGGATATTTTAAGTCTTGCTGTAGAATGGCTATACAGACGGAGAAAGAGGATATTATAAGTCTTGCTGTAGAATGGCTATACAGACGGAGAAAGGAGATATTATGTCTTGCTGTAGAATTGCTATACAGACGGAGAAAGGAGATATTATGTCTTGCTGTAGAATGGCTATACAGACGGAGAAAGGGGATATTTTAAGTCTTGCTGTAGAATGGCTATACAGACGGAGAAAGAGGATATTATAAGTCTTGCTGTAGAATGGCTATACAGACGGAGAAAGAAAGAGGATATTATTAGTCTTGTTGTAGAATGGCGACGCACTCTGCCCGGAGAAAACCAGCTCCAATATCACTTGGAGAAATTGTTATGATGATGAAGTTCGACAATACGATGCGTGTATCAATAGTGACTTTATTTATGACGATTTTGATTACTTTGTTTCGTTTTTCCACCTGACATACAGACGGGGTAAAGAGTTCATGATGGAGGAACATTTCCACAGTTGTTGGACAATCCTGGCACTGTTCATTCTGTCGCCTTGGTAACGATGATTTTCCAGATCGTCGAGGACTGTCCTACAATGAGAGCTGTCTCTTTTGGTTCGTTATTGAACCACGAGGCTTTGATTTTCTGGCTGATCCTCCTTTCTGCTCGTTTTGATGTGTCCGTGAGAGCATTAAACTTTACTCACACACGTTCTGGAAATTCTTCTACACGTTTTCCTGATTACAATTAATGGCATGTCAATTTTTTTTTTATTATTGTAATCTCCAGATTAGGTAGAGGAAAATTTTATTGTAAAGAGTGGATGCCAGCAGCTGCCCGTTCTTCAGTGTGTGTGTGTGTGTGTGTGTGTGTGTGTGTGTGTGTGTGTGTGTGTGTGTGTGTGTGTGTGTTTGCGTATGCGTGTGTTTGTGTGTATGTGTGTGTGTGTGTGTGTGTGTGTGTGTGTGTGTGTGTGTGTGTGTGTGTGTGTGTTTGCGTGTGCGTGTGTTTGTGTGTGTGTGCGTGTGTGTGTGTGTGTGTGTGTGTGTGTGTGTGTGTGTGTGTGTGTGTGTGTGTGTGTGTGTGTGTGTGACAGCCTTGAAAAGGCTGTATGTGATCGTCCGAGCTAAAATTCTAAAACTGTAAAAACTCACACACGTGTTGTTGGCAGTGTAACATCAGTGGCACGTTAGAGTCTTTGTTTTTCCAACGGATATCTTTGCTGAAACATGTTATCTTGTGTTTATGGGATCTCTTCCAGTAATTTTACAAACAAGATATGTCGTCAGAGGTATCACCTGAGCTTATGTGTACAATGTGCGTCGTGGATATGTATTTGTACATTCTTGTGTATCAGAAACGAGACTCTCATTGTGTCAGATGTAAACGATGTTCGGTCTGAACAGCGCGTTGGGCAAATGCTCTGGTCAAACATCTGTTAAGTCCTGTCTATATGAAATCCTTTGGTAAATTCTCTCATCATCGTACTGATTTATCGATGTATCAGCTGTAAATCTGGCGCACAGTGGTCTCTTAGCTCAGCACAGGTGATATGGTGTATATGGACAAGTCTAAACGCAATCACACCTCCTTGATGGAACTGAATCTGAAACTAAATGACGTTTGTTCTGGATAGAAAATGAGTTCATATTACCACAAAGACAGAACAAGTGCTTGCAAGATCTTCTTGAAGTGATCTTATTACCCGATTTAGTGTAAAACCATAAACAAAAAAAAACAAATTGTCGCGGCGATGATAGCGATGATATCAATGATGATGAGACAACGATAGTGATGCAGATGTGATAATTATGATGGTGATGACGTTGATATTGGGGATTGTGAGTAAAAGGTGAGGGGCGTGATGACGTTGATGTTGGGGATTGTGAGTAAAAGGTAAGGGTGTGATGACGTTGATGTTGGGGATTGTGAGTAAAAGGTAAGGGTGTGATGACGTTGATGTTGGGGATTGTGAGTAAAAGGTAAGGGCGTGATGACGTTGATGTTGGGGATTGTGAGTAAAAGGTAAGGGTGTGATGACGTTGATGTTGGGGATTGTGTGAGTAAAAGGTAAGGGTGTCTGAGTTGTGAGAGAGTGAAGGAATGTATAATGGTCTGGCCTGTCCACTGTAACTGCCAGGACTGATCAACGGCACGGAGCCAGAACCGACCCTGGACGACGCCTTTGAAGCCCTCAAGGACCTGGTCTACAAAGGACTTCTCACCGTCACCCTGTCCAGCGATGACGGATCTCAGGTCGCTGTGATAGATTACATACCAGTACCATTTGTCCGGACACCTGTTCAGATCTCAGGTCACTGTGATAGATTACATACCAGTACCATTTGTCCGGACACCTGTTCAGATCTCAGGTCACTGTGATAGATTACATACCAGTACCATTTGTCCGGACACCTGTTCAGATCTCAGGTCACTGTGATAGATTACATACCAGTACCATACCATTTGTCCGGACACCTGTTCAGATCTCAGGTCACTGTGATAGATTACATACCAGTACCATTTGTCCGGACACTGTTCAGATCTCAGGTCACTGTGATAGATTACATACCAGTACCATTTGTCCGGACACCTGTTCAGATCTCAGGTCACTGTGATAGATTACATACCAGTACCATTTGTCCGGACACCTGTTCAGATCTCAGGTCACTGTGATAGATTACATACCAGTACCATTTGTCCGGACACCTGTTCAGATCTCAGGTCACTGTGATAGATTACATACCAGTACCATTTGTCCGGACACCTGTTCAGATCTCAGGTCACTGTGATAGATTACATACCAGTACCATTTGTCCGGACACCTGTTCAGATCTCAGGTCACTGTGATAGATTACATACCAGTACCATTTGTCCGGACACCTGTTCAGGACAGTCAGTACTTGGAGCCTGTACAGTTGTGTCGTTGTTTGCAGATTGGAAATCAGGTTGTGGGATAAAAAAAAAAAATCAAACGGGACAAACTGTACATTAAAAACGTATTCCGACGTTTCGAGCTCGCGCGCTGACGATGCCTTTCAGTGAAATGCGTATCGGTCTCCTCCGATAAAATGTCACTTCGGGTCATTAGGCCTTGATGAGGGAGAGAGGGGGAAGGAGAGGGATGTAGGGAGAGAGGGGAAGGAGAGGGATGTAGGGAGAGAGGGGAAGGAGAGGGGATGTAGGGAGAGAGGGGGAAGGAGAGGGATCTGGGGGAGAGAGGGTGAAGGAGAGGGATGTAGGAGAGAGGGGGAAGGAGAGGGATGTAGGGGAGAGGGAGAGGGTGAAGGAGAGGGATGTAGGGAGAGAGGGGGGGGAAGGAGAGGGATCTGGGGAGAGAGGGTGAAGGAGAGAGGATGTAGGAGAGAGGGGGAAGGAGAGGGATGTAGGGAGAGAGGGTGAAGGAGAGGGATGTAGGAGAGAGAGGGGGAAGGAGAGGGATGTAGGGAGAGAGGGGGAAGGAGAGGGATCTGGGGAGAGAGGGTGAAGGAGAGGGATGTAGGGAGAGAGGGGGAAGGAGAGGGATGTAGGGAGAGAGGGTGAAGGAGAGGGATGTAGGGAGAGAGGGGGAAGGAGAAGGAGAGGGATCTGGGGAGAGAGGGTGAAGGAGAGGGATGGGGGGAGAGAGGGGGAGGGGGAGGGATGTAGGGAGAGAGAGGGGGGGAGAGGGATGTAGGGAGAGAGGGGGGAGGAGAGGGATGTAGGGAGAGAGGAGGGGGGGGAGGAGAGGGATGTAGGGAGAGAGGGGGAGGGAGAGGGATGAGAGAGAGGAGAGAGAGGGGGGAGGAGAGGGATGTAGGGAGAGAGGGGGGAGGGAGAGGGATGTAGGGAGAGAGGGGGGAGGAGAGGGATGTAGGGAGAGAGAGGGGGAGGGAGAGTGATCTGGGGAGAAAGGGAGAAAAGGGGGTGTCAAAGAGAGAGAGAGAGAGAGAGAGGAAGAGAGAGAGAGAGAGAGAGAGAGAGAGAGAGAGAGAGAGAGAGAGAGAGAGTTGCTTTGGTGAATTGTTAAAGTAGGGTCTATAACGTTTCCTCGTCAATGACCTGTTGGAAAGGAAGGGAGGAGGGATGAATGAAAGTGAAAGTGCAAGCAGACACACAAGTTTTTTGTTATAGTGAGCGGGTGAAGTGCGTGTCAGAGAACTGAGTGAGAGGGGTGAGGGAGACATTAAATCGGCAGATATGCAAATAGTTGGGGTCAACCTTTTAATGTATTAATATATTCATCTTTTGTTTTCCCTTTTGTCTTAGTTTAGTTTGTGCGACGTGTCCTCAAGAAAAATTATCTGTAAGAGCTGACTTATATGAGCACTCGCGCACGCCCGATGGTTAAAATTGACAGAATGAGTTGCAGTGACGGCTAATGAAGATTAGTGTTAGAATATCATGAAACATTGCTGCCCGATGTAGGCAACCGTTAATGTGAGTCATTGTAAATGATACGAACTATCTCAAATAGAGTGAATGGTTGCATGATAAACGTTGTCATTCTGACAACTATGTGACAAGTCCACAATGTTTGTAAGTTGCAATGAAACAGATGGTGAGTGTCCACAATGAACAGATGGTGAGTGTCGACAATGAATCATGGTGAGTGAAACAATGAACAGATGGTAAGTGTCGACAATGAACAGATGGTGAGTGTCCACAATGAAGTCACCAGAATGTTCACAATGGAACAATGGTAAGTGTCGACAATGAACAGATGGTGAGTGTCCACAATGAACAGATGGTGAGTGTCCACATGAAATCAAGATGGTGATCGACAATGCACAAGCAAGAAATGTCGACAATGTCTTAATTGTCGTTGACATGACATAGACAAACAAGTGTCGACAAACAACACAACAACCAACAATGGTGAGAAAAAACAATGGTGTGTCGGCAGTCCACGGATGGTAAGTGTCGACTAGATTTTGATGCAAATTTCAGTTCGAACAGAACTGATGGCTTAAACGTGCAGATGGTGATATATGTTCTTTTTGTTGGGCGCCATTTTCATTATTGTTTGGATGATGGAAGTGCTATCTGCATAGTACAACATGAGAGACCATGCGCAAGTTCAAGGCCTCGGACGTACTGAGCTGTGGCACAACCTTCATCACAAGAGCTTTGTGATATCACCAAGCTTTCTGTGGTGACCGTTTATATGTGGTATAATCGTCAGAAATAAATGCCATACGACTCAAATGTCAGAAGTGGCTGTAGGTGTATTTTGTCAACGTTGTCGTAAAGTATTCTGTTGTTTTTTTTTTTTTAATTTTTAAAATATTGAAGTTCCTAATGTACTCTTATAACCGACCCTCCCCGCCCCCTCCCCCCCCCCCCCTTACAGACACACACACATCTTATTCATAGTCCACTGCCCTTCAGTTCGCAGCCCTCTCCGTGTGCTTGTAGTGGCGTTTAAAACATTACTAAGGTTATGCTTCCCTTTTCAGCGCATATTGTCAGCAGGACAGTTCTGCTACGCGTTAACTCTCTCATCTCATCCTCTTATCTCCATCGTATGCGTGCGAGCGTGCATATGTGTGTGTGGTGGGTGGGGGTGGGGGTGGAAAGGATGTATGGCTGCGTGCATTCATGTTCAAGTGTATGTGTGCAGCCATGTGATTTTATTTTACTCCTTCGATGACGATGGGTATCTCAGCACTAAGTGACAAATTGTATTCAGAGTTATGCCCAGATGTGTGTGTGTGTGTGTGTGTGTGGTGTGTGTGTGTGTGTGTGTGTGTGTGTGTGTGTGTGTGTGTGCAATCATGTGACTTTATCTTTCTCCTCCAATGACAGTGGGTATCTCAGCAAAAAGTGACAAATTGTATTCGGAGTTATGCCCGTGTGTGTATGTGTGGTGTGTGTGTGTGTGTGCGTGCGTGCGTGCGTGCGTGCGTGCGTGCGTGCTTGCGTGCGTGCGTGCGTGTGTGTGTGTGTGTTAGTTCTTTAGTTTAACGTCTTTTCACTATAAGTGTTATTAGACGGGGGGAAAAAAAGGATTCTGTGCGTGTACATGTGTGTGTGTGCGTGGGCATGTGCGCGCGCGCGTGTGTGTGTGTGCATGTGTATGCGTTTGAGTGCGTGTGTCTGTGCGAGCATAATCATATGTGTGTGTGTGCGCGCCTGTGTGCGTGTGTGTGTGTGTGTGTGTGTGTGTGTGTGTGTGTGTGTGTGTGTGTGTGTGTGTGTGAGAGAGAGAGAGAGAGAGGACTGTGCTAGGGGCAAGAGGGGGAGAGATTGGATGGGTGGTGAGATATGTATATATTTACTTATCCTGGTTGTTTATCTAACCTTTAGTGTATGTTAATCGGGGAAATTAAAGTATATCAAACGAAACAAGTTTAGAGGATTGGAGCATAATGCAGGGGGGTGGGAGGGGGGGTGCGGGTGGGGAGGGGGGGCATCAGGGTGGAAAGGAGGACGGAATAGAGGAAGGGAGTGGGGGGGGGGACTAACCATATATATCATATAATCGTAACTCTTTTATATCAATGTCGTACAACACAACAATTTTAGTTTAAAATACATCAGAGATAGATACCAAGTGGACTGGAATTAAAAATGTCAGAGAATATGCAAAGTAATGTATGATTATTTAAAATATTTTCAGTGGATAATGTTGCACTGGCTGACAATTGATCTGCTAACTTTATTTTAGGAACAAAGTGCCTAGCTCCTGGGCAGTGTGTGTGTGTGTGCAGCCAGGTGACTTTCTCCTCCAATGACGAAGGGTATCTCAGCACAAAGTGACAAATTGTATTCAGAGTTATGCCCGTGTGTGTGTGTGTGTGTGTGTGTGTGTGTGTGTGTGTGTGTGTGTGTGTGTGTGTGTGTGTGTGTGTGTGTGTGTGTTGTATTCCAAGTGATGCCCATGTGTGTGTGTGCAGCAATTCAGCTTCCCAGCCATGGGGGTGAGAGACGACCTCCTGAGTCTGAATCCATCCTCGGACACAGGAGGTGAGCACGGCCTTCCTGTTTCTTCACACAGCTGTAACATCCTCAATCACCCCCCCCCCCCCCCCGCCTTCCTTTCCTCACATTCCCTCTCCACCATCCTGACTCATGTCAGGTGCTACTGTCACAAACTCTCATGTCAGGTGCTACTGTCACAAACTCATGTCAGGTACAAACTCTCATGTCAGGTGCTACTGTCACAAACTCTCATGTCAGGTACAAGCTCTCATGTCAGGTGCTACTGTCACAAACTCATGTCAGGTACAAACTCTCATGTCAGGTGCTACTGTCACAAACTCTCATGTCAGGTACAAACTCTCATGTCAGGTGCTACTGTCACAAACTCATGTCAGGTACAAACTCTCATTCAGGTGCTACTGTCACAAACTCTCATGTCAGGTACAAACTCTCATGTCAGGTGCTACTGTCACAAACTCTCATGTCAGGTGCTACTGTCACAAACTCTCATGTCAGGTGCTACTGTCACAAAAACTCTCATGTCAGGTACAAACTCTCATGTCAGGTGCTACTGTCACAAACTCATGTCAGGTACAAACTCTCATGTCAGGTGCTACTGTCACAAACTCTCATGTCAGGTACAAACTCTCATGTCAGGTGCTACTGTCACAAACTCTCATGTCAGGTGCTACTGTCACAAACTCTCATGTCAGGTGCTACTATCACAAACTCTTATGTCAGGTACATACTCTCATGTCAGGTGCTACTGTCACAAACTCTTATGTCAGGTACATATTCTCATGTCAGGTGCTACTGTCACAAACTCTCATGTCAGGTACAAACTCTTATGTCAGGTGCTGCTGTCACAAACTCTCATGTCAGGTATATACTCTCATGTCAGGTGCTACTGTCACAAACTCTCATGTCAGGTACAAACTCTCATGTCAGGTGCTACTGTTACAAACTCTCATGTCAGGTACAAACTCTCATATCAGGTGCTATTGTCACAAACTCTCATGTCAGGTGCTACTGTCACAAAATCTCATATCGGGTACAAACTCTCATATCAGGTGCTACTGTCACAAACTCTCATGTCAGGTGCTACTGACACAAACCCTCATATCGGGTACAAACCTCATATCAGGTGCTATTGTCACAAACTCTCATATCGGGTACAAACCTAATATCAGGTGCTACTGTCACAAACTCATGTCAGGTGCTACTGTCACAAAATCTCATATCGGGTACAAACTCTCATATCAGGTGCTACTGTCACAAACTCTCATGTCAGGTGCTACTGTCACAAACTCTCATATTGGGTACAAACCTCATATCAGGTGCTATTGTCACAAACTCTCATGTCAGGTGCTACTGTCACAAAACACTCATGTCAGGTACAAACCTCATATCAGGTGCTATTGTCACAAACTCTCATGTCAGGTGCTACTGTCA
>JADBJO010001200.1:152500-157500 GCA_016801955.1 Conus betulinus
TCCGGGGACTGCATGCTCAACGTCAACCGTCCGGCCAACCGTCAGGACCTTCTCAGTCTGGCCCCTCTCTGCGACGTCTATTCCCGTCAGTAGGCTTCTGCAACTTCTGTGTGTGTGTGTGTGTGTGTGTGTGTGTGTGTGTGTGTGTGTGTGTGTCCGTCCGTGGTCAAAATGTGTTCCACTCGCTCCAGACAAAACTACTGGGCCGATCTTTCTGAAAATTTGTAGGTATGTTCATTATGGGTCACGGATCATGCCTGGTGTGTTATTTTACCGTTATATCCGTTACTAACGGCCATAACGGCCTATAACGGTCTTTCTTCTTTATGGAATATCTCTGAAAGCTGATCTTTCTGAAAATGTGTATGTGTGTTCATTATGGAACTCGGATGATGCCCGATGATTTATTTTACCGTTATAGCCGTTAATAACGGTTATAACGGCGCATAACGGTTTTACTTGTTTATGGAAGATCTCAGAAAATACTTGGCCGATCTTTCTGAAAAGTTGTAGGTATGTTTCTGATGGGTCACAGATGATGGCCGATTTTTTTTTTTTCCAAAATAGCCGTTACTAATCGCTATAACGGCCCAAACCGGTTTTTCCTCTTTATGGAATATCTTATGGGTATTCAAGATAAACTGGGAGTACGTTTATATGCTTCTGCATCTTGTTTTTCATTATTACTTTTTTTTGCGTGTGTGAAAGTGCAGTAAGGTTTTCTGATTCCCCCTCCACGTGGGAACTGACCATCTGAGTTTTGGGGTGATTAGTTGAATTTGTTTGTTGTTGTTGTTGTTGTTTTTTTTTACCGTAGGGCGTCAATCGATGAGATCAATGCAAAAAAACTTGGTCTGGATGTGCAGACAGGCGTCGAGGTTGACTGCGGTTTTACCTGCACAATTTTCAGCTAAACCTTTGCACGCAGGGGGTAGGTTTGATGGGAGGGGGTGGGGTAGGGGGATGGAGGGGCTTCGCGGAAGGGAGTCACTGGTTTAGGGGAGGAACGGAGGAAGGGGGTGGGTGAGAGGGCCGACGAAGAGGGAAGAAGGTGTTAAATCGTGGAAACCAAGCTCATTACAGACTGCATAATGGGGTCAATGATAGTTTTTATTATTTTGATTTCGATGTGTGTGTGTGTGTGTGTGTGTGTGTGTGTGTGTGTGTGTGTGTGTGTGTGTGTGTGTGTGTGTGTGTGTGTGTGTGTGTGTGTGTGTGTGTGTGTGTATGTGTATGTGTGTGGGTGTGTGTGTGAGTATTTATGTGTGTTGTGTGTGTGGTGTGTGTGGTGTGTGTGTGTGTGTGCGTACGTGCGTGTGTGCGCGTGCATGTGTGTGTGTGTGTGTGTGTGTGTGTGTGTGTGTGTGTGTGTGTGTGTCCTGACAGGGCTGTACGTGGACGATTACCACCAGTACCCAGGCCGGGTACTGGAGAGTGTGGCGGACCGGACGGTGTCGGCGGCGAGCCAGGAGGACTGTGCCCGTCGCTGCACTCTGACCTCCAGCTTCCCCTGCCGCTCCTTCGACTTCTGCCCCACCACCGGCCACTGTCTGCTGCACCAGCGTCACGTGCTGGACTACGACACCGCGCTCAACAACTCCTCGCTTTGCTCCCACTTCTCCAGTGAGAAGATGGTCCCTGTCTCTCTCTCTCTCTCTCTCTCTCTCTCTCTCCTCCCCTCCCTCTGTCTGTCTGTCTTTCTCTGATTCTCTCTGTATCTCTCTGTCTGTCTGTCTGTCTGTCTGTCTGTCTGTCTCTCTCTCTCTGTGTCTGTCTCGGTCTGTCTGTCTGTCTGTCTGTCTGTCTGTCTGTCTGTCTGTCTGTCTCTCTCTCTCTCTCTCTCTCTCTCTCTCTCTCTCTCTCTCTCTCTCTCTGTGGCGGTTTGTGTATCTTTGGCCAACTCATCTACAAGTATCATTTTTTTTCCAGTTAAATGACTGTGAGTCACCCATTGTCTCTCTCTCTCTCTCTCTCTCTCTCTCTCTCTCTCTCTCTCTCTCTCTCTCTCTCTCTCTCTCTCTCTCTCTCTCTGTGTGTATTCATGCGTATGTCGGTAGTGCATGTGTGCATGGGTGAGTGTGCTTGAGTATTTCGTGTTTGTGACCAGACGAACGAGAGACAGACTAACAGACAGACAGACAAACAGATAAACTAACAGGCAGACAGACAAACAGATAAACTAACAGACAGACTAACAGACAGACAGACTGATGGCCGAAGTCAAGCAAAGAAGATAAAACAAAAAAATTCAAACTTTGCAGGGAACTATCTGGCCGACTTCAGTGTCCAGGCACAGAAGGTGGTGAACGGCCACGACGACGCCATCATCGACGGCGTCGACGCCACCACGTGTGCCTACCAGTGCTTCAAAGAGAGCGCCTGCCAGAGCTTCGAGTTCTGTGGCGGCCAGTGTCGCCTCTCCTCCCTCCTGCCTTCCCCCTCGCTCGCTCGTCACCGACAGCAACTACTGTGACCTGTACACCTTAACGGGTAAGGGGGATCGCTGTCTGGGAACCTACCAACCTCAAATCCTATGTGGGGAGGGGACGGGTGGAGGGGGGTGGGTGGGGAGGAGGGAAGGGATACGGGGGGTGGGGGTGGTGGTGTGGGGTGAGGATGGAGGGGGACTGTTTCAGTAGAAGTAGTTACCCCCCCCCCCCCCCCACCCCCACCGTCTTGTGGAAGTTTTGTGCTGGTAACTTTACTCTTTTCGATTACTCTCTTTAGTTCGGCCTTTTTTAATTTTTGCATTTCTTTTCTTCTTTTAAAATTTTCGCCCTTCTTTTCTGCCGTCTACAATTCTCTTACCTTTGTTCTTGCAGCTCTGTTGTGGACAATTCTTTTACCTTTGTTCTGGCAGCTCTGTTGTGGACCATTCTCTTACCTTTGTTCTGGCAGCTCTGTTGTGGATAATTCTCTTACCTTTGTTCTGGTAGTTCTCTGTTGTGGACAATTCTCCTACCTTTGTTCTGGTAGTTCTGTTGTGGACCATTCTCTTACCTTTGACTGAGTAGTGAACATTGCTAGCTGTCCATTTTGCAGTGAACACTTTCACGTTTTTGTGAGGTTTGTTTTTGGCTACGTTCAAATTTTTTCATTACGTTCTACGACTTTCTGAAATCAGGAAGTGAGATTTCAGGTGAAGTGTCTGTCGCTGTCGGCGCGGTGTGATCTTAACCGCTGAAAGGATGTCAGTGGGTTGTTGCTTCCACATGATGTACGGCTGTTGTTGTTTGTTTCTTTTTCAGGGTTATTTTTTTTTTTCATAATCTGACCTGTTCAGGACGTGACCTTCTTTTTTTCTCGTGTGAGTTTGACAGCTGTGTGGTTGTCTGGACTATCATGATTGGAAAAAAAAAAACAACTATAAACACTTACTACTAGCTTCCGAAATCACAAATAAGTCTGTTATTCTTTTTGAAAACCATAGTTTTCTTGACAGTCACAACAGCAGCAACAAAATAACATCAACAACAACAAGAACAAGAACAACAACAACAAACAACAAAAACGATCGATAAGTGAATGGCCTCTCGATAGATATATCAGCCCACTGCATCCTTCCTTTGAAGTGGAGCAAACACCAAAATGTGACGACGCTTGTCCATAAGTCACACACCATCTTTTCTGTCAAGGTTCATTCAAATCAGGCACAGAATGAGTTTTCTTTTCTTTTTTTTTTTTTTTTTTAAACATAAATTCGCTGATGGGAAGGCAGATAAACCAGCAGACCAGCTGCGGGTGAAATCGTAACCCTACTGGCTGTACGATTTTCATGTTAGCATAGTAATTATCACTGATACTGTTCGCTATTAGTCGTTTTCTGTTGTTGTTGTTTTTTTTCGGCCTGAAAAGACGGCCATACGTCGTTGCCATGAAAATAGAGATTACTCTTTAAACAGTGTGATTATGAATGGTATGCATGCATACTGGCATGATTGGTATCGTTGTGCGGACTGGAAGACTTCAAAGTCTGCATTGCAAAGGGGCTAAATTCCGGAAGCTGATTATACTTGTCCTGTTGAAACGTTTTTCGCTGCTCATGGTTTGTGGGATCATACAACTGTTCCGTTTTCTTTTGACTGCTTATCTGGTATCTTGACAGGAAAGTAACGGGCTTATCGTATGAAACATGACCATGACAATTTCCGTGTCGTAATGACGCCTGTCTTACAGTGGTAATCACTGCTCTGGTCACAGGAAAGAAAGGGGAACTTGACCACTGTGTTTTCGGGGGGGGGGGGGGGGGGGGGGGGGGGGGGGGGGGGGGGTGACGACTGCTGTTTTCTACGTGGAAACTGGACATCTTCGGTCTGTCCTGCTTTGCGCCGACCGTCCACTGTACCCTGAAGCAGAAACTTGGACAAGGCGAGGTCAGTGCCTGTGCCAGGCTGATTTACGGTGGTTGATAACTGCCAGCAGAGGCTATCTGCCACTGTATGCAGGGCCGGACTAAAGAGAAAGGGGGGTGGGGGGGGGGGTGGGGTATTCTAGGGTGCCCGGAACCGCCGCTGGGTGAAAAAAATGGTACTTTTTCCATGTGAAGGATCTGCAGCAGAGTCTGTCTGGGTCGCCTCCCTTCCCATCTCCCCTGTTTCTGTGAACATTTGACGGAGAGTAAATATGAAATGAGGCAGGGAACAGTAAACAGTAGACAACAAACAAGTAGGGTAACTCTTACTCCTACAAGAAAACATAACTCCAAAGGGATGCTGCTTACGACACTGCATTGCCTAGCAGAGCACAGAGCACACAGAACAAACAAGGAAACGTCCCCGGTTTCTGTACCAACACTCAGCCCCCTCCTTTTCCAGCTGAAAAAGTCATCCGCTGACTTGTATGTATAATACTAGCCGAAAAGAAAAAAAAATGATACCGACTAGGCCGTGGTCTCAAGTGAATACGGAAAAGAAAGAAGTGCCCTAAAACCATGCAGAGAAACGTTCTTTTTTTTTCCTTCGGTCAGCAAACTCGTCAGCGGTGGACAGATGGCCCCTCAA
>JADBJO010001200.1:160000-165000 GCA_016801955.1 Conus betulinus
CATTCTTCTGCGTTAAGACTGCTGTCTTCACTACTACCCCCACTGCTACCACAGTTATCGTTGTTGCTGCTGCTATTACCTCTTATTTCTGCTGTAGCTGCCGCAGTTGTTACTACTACATTAACAACTACTGCTGCTGCTGCTGCTGCTGCTGCGCTGCTGCTGCTGCCGCCGCCGCCGCCATCATCACCACCACCACCACCACTTTCCTTCATGTCATTTATAGCCAAGCCAACCACTGTGGTGTAGGGGGGGGGGGGGGGGGGGGGGGGGAGAGGGGGGAGCGGGCATATCAGTGCTCCACCACCCCCGCCACTACTACAACCACGACTGCTGCGGCTGCCGCTGCTGGTGGAGGGTGGAGTGGATGCGCTGCTGCTGTTGCAAACATTAGTGAAATTGCTGTCAGTGAATTAGTTAACCTGTTGTTCTATGGAGTTTTCACGTAAAGTCATTGTCTTTGAATTAATCGTTTGTTCCAGCGAGTTTAATGTAAAGTCATTGTCATTGAGTTAATCGTTTGTTCCAGCGAGATTAATGTAAAGTCATTGTCATTATAAAGAAAATGCCAGGATCAGCAAACCATTTATGTTAAAATTTCCGTGTGATGCACAAAACCAATGCTCGTGGACATCATGACTTAATCCAACAAGATTTTGTACAGATACACTTTTACGGCATTGCCGTGTGTGTGTGTGTGTGTGTGTGTGTGTGTGTGTGTGTGTGTGTGTGTGTGTGTGTGTGTGTGTGTTGGAGGGGGGGGGGGTTAGTGCGTGCGTCGTGCGTGTGTGTGTGTGTGGTGTGTGTGTGTGTGTGCGTGTGTGCGTGTGCGTGTGCGTGCGTGTGTGTGTGTGTGTGTGTGTGTGTGTGTGTGTGTGTGTGTGTGTGTGTGTGTGTGTGTGTGTGTGTGTGTGTGTGTGCGCGCGCGTGTGTATGTGTGTGTGTGTGTGTGTGTGTGTGTGTGTGTGTGTGTGTGTGTGTGTGTGCGCGCGCGCGCGCGCACTTGTATGTGTGTGTATGTGTGTGTGGGGGGGGGGGGGGGAGAAGAAAGAAGATGTGTAACGTGAGAAGAGATGAGGAAGGGTAAGAGGAAAAGGAGAGGGAGTAGCGGGGGAGGTTGAACGTGGCAACAAAGCTTGTTTGAGTGGTTGATTTATTCAGCGTTTACTGAATAAAGTCATTGGAGACAGCCAGCCTGTCAGAGATGCAGACGGTCCATCACTGGCACCTCTGTTTCAGGGGAGAAGGTTGGTATCGGAGTGGGTGTGCTGGTGCTGGGGGTGCTGCTGGGAGCAGGTCTGGTGCTGCTGATACAACGAGTGCTGGGAAAACGCCGGGACTCGGACGCTATAGAACTGGTGCCCAGAATCCGATGATGGCCGTTCCCCCCACTGCAGGAGACCCCGCATGGCCTTTTACTGTTGTTCTACACCTCCACCAGCGTCATCGTTAACATCATAGCATTCAGTGATCTGTATCGTTGCTGGGTTGTCTGTTCTTCCTTGTTAGTATTGTATCGATCTCTGTCACTGACGTTTATCATGGTGATATTGCAATGTGATTTTGTTCTGCATATGAATTTAGATTCAGGATACAAATTTTAGTGTAGTGTCATAACTTTATAGTGTTTTGTTCCGTGCTATACAAGGCATTCATATGTTGGATTGCAGAACTTAAAGTAAAAGGTCTGCATTATTCGGTCAAGTTATCATCACGTTTGCGAAAAAGTATCCACCTGATGTTTGATTGCTTAACTAATAATTCATGCTATAAATGACTGCTGTTCTTCATTTTTTTTTTGTAGATCTTTTCATTCGTTTGTTTATTCATTTTTTCTCATTCATCGGGTAAATGGTTTTCTTGGCATTAGACAGCCAGATGCGTGAATGAATCACTTCTAGAAGTGTTTATGCGTTGTCGTGTTTTGTATTTGTAACTGAAGACGTGACCGAACATGTACGGGGGACAAGATCAGTATCTTGGCCCTGTGCCGACTGGAGTTCCATTGCTCGCATGAAGAAGGCATTCACCACTTCCCGTCGGACTGATCAGCTCTGTGTCTGCATGCTTTCACACTTGGGCTGTCTGACCACCGCACTTTGCAACTGGTAGTGTTAAATTGTTGATTTTTAAGCACACACCAGATGGTTTCACGTGCAGGCTGACCTCGCTACACAGTGGACCAGAACGATGGCATTCACGGTCACCTGAGAGGGCATAGCAGTCAACTGCAGAACCCTCCCGCCAGCAAGTAGTTATTTGCACAAGCGAGCAGGACTCCGACACGAGCGAACAGGACTCCGACACAAGCCAACAGGACTCCGACACAAGTGAAGAGAAGAAAAACGAGACGAGATACGATTCCCGTCCTCTGTACATCTTTGACGTAACCAAACTTCTATCCAGCCCTTACCATGTCATGGAAATAATACACCGTTATCGGAGAACAGTGTCACAGAGGTTCTCGCTCGATCACTAACAACAGTGTAGGGCATTTCACTCATCGGCTTCTCCTCATCACTTCCTGTCACCTCCCTCCCTGGGCAGTCCCCTCTCTTTCCATGCTGCTTTTTCAATTTATTCATGTTGCATATAGCCCAGCCCACCGAGTCTTCTTCCCCATAGTACAACAACGACGACGACAATAACAACATAATAATAATAGTGATGATGATGATGATGAGTATGATGATGATGATGATGATGATGATGATGATGATGATGATGATGATGATGATTTTAATGATGATATCAATAGTAACAAGAAGAGTCCGAGTACTTATTTGGCGAAGATACCAGAATAGCTCTTACAGGCTTCACAATCTTTCCCCGTGATGATGACGCCATTTGGTGCAGAGATTTTGTCCAGGTGAGAGCAAGTCTGTCGTCACAAGATGTTTGGGATTTGTTTTCCTCTCCGCCACATGTTATGTACAGTGAATGTGCGTTTTGTTCGATACTTCGATCGTGTGCAGTGTTCAAGTGTGAGTAACTGTTTGATGACGAACTTGTTATAGGCTCATCTCTTGTAAGCTGTTCTTTTGTGGCTCAACCTTACTGTGGCGTGAATGTTTACAATGCTGTATAAAATGGGAGTAAATGTGGCTTTCACCATGGTTTTGGACGTGTGAATGGAAAGCAGAGTGGTACGCCTAGAGGCCTACACAAGTAGAGCTTTACACGGATATAATTAGGCTACTTAGACCTAAACGAAAAGTGACATTAGTTTTAATGTTAACTCAGTTTCGTGTCTGACATTCATGTACTGACGGCTGCTGTCAGCACTGGACACGCACACGCGCGCACACACACACACACACACAAACGTACGCACGCGCGCACACACACACACACACACACACACACACACACACACACACACACAAACGTATGCACGCACACACACACACACACACACACACACACACACACACACACAAACGTACGCACGCACACACACACACACACACGCACGCACACACACACACACACACACACACACACACACACACACACACACACACACACACACACACACGCTATAGTTCTGCACATACTATACGATCATTGTGTGGCAAATTTCGGCACGCTTGCGATTTGCCACAAGATGGCAATGGGTTGTCTACAGAGCGGGTAAAAAAATCATAAGCATGCAAAATGTTTTCATACGCATTTCCAGGTGTGCAGTTCTGAGCATACCTGATTATTTTTCGGCATTAACATTAAATCATGACAGCAAAAAAAGTGAAAACTATCTTACCTACAGTTTGTATTCTGATCATCATTGGCACAGAATATATATGGACCCATGCATTCTGATCTATTCAAATTTAATACACTCGAAATTACAATTTCACTTTTGCAATTATTATGAAATATGAATGTGTACTTTTTGTGCAATAAAATGATGATTTAGTTCAGTTCAGGTTTGAAGTTAAAAATCTTATTCACGATCACTGGATGATGTGAACTATATCTTCAGAAAGATCTCCGTCAAACTCACTCTCATAAAGGTCCTTCGTCCTTTGATAAGATGCTTTCACAGTCTCAGATTTCGTTGTTTGGGTCTCTTTTACGGGCTGATTATTTCCTCTCTCTCTTATAACGAGTCTCTGATTTTGTCGGCAACAAGAAAATTACCCCAATCCGCCAACGCCATGTAGTAGTATATGCAGAATTGCAGGTCGCCATTGCACAGGCGGCCACTGTGAATCTATGACGAGGCTACATGACGCAGCCGATGGGGGAATCTCTCTCCCACAATTCACTGCGACTTAACTTTTGTTAAGAGCTAAGTATAGCACATTGAATGAACGTGATGGGAGAGGGGGGGGAGGGGGGTCAACATCAGAATACTGGCGGCAGAATGCCTGCCATATTTGACTCTCTCTCCATCTACGTTCCCAGCTCTACGTAAAAAGGCGTTCAGCGTGCCGCCTTCCGAGAGTACATGTGGACAGGAAGAACAACGGGGCTTGTCTGTTTGTGTCTCTTTGATACACCAGAGACAGAGCTCTGTATGTTGATCAACAAAGTTTCAGTCTCGGCAAATTCGAACCATTCTTCGGCAAATCTTCTTCTACGTCAGATGGTAGCATTGAAAAGTCGCAAATGATGCAGCCGTTTTTTCAGCAGAGAGAGAACAAAGCCGGACACTTCCGTTTCCATGGCGGAAAGGGAAATGTACACAATTCCTGATAGCAGTTGGCCTATCAACATTTATTCTCTAATTACATTTATACCCAGCATGCAGTATCATCGAACTGACATTCTGCATTTTCAACTCAATAGTTAGTGTGTCTCATCATACAGCAATGATTGTGTATTTTCAGGCAACATGAAGGCAAAGTCAGTGAGACACCGGGAGATGCTGTTCACAAACTTGGCAATCACTCTTTCTGACGTGGCTTTTAATTGTAAGGTCTGAAAAAGAAATCATCAACGATTTATTTGTTTAGTTTTACGTTGCTCGGCATTTTCCAATGTTGATTTGTATTTTG
>JADBJO010001200.1:170000-177500 GCA_016801955.1 Conus betulinus
TACTTGACATCATCATCATCATCATCATCATCATCATCATCATCATCACACTTACGCAGTGACTTTCTTCAGAAACCATGGAATCGCTAAGCGCTTTACAATCCGTACTCACGCTTACACAATGGGCTGCTTACCTTGGTAGAGCCTACTACAGAGCTGCCTGCTGGCGCTAATCAGTCGTTTTCGGGAGACATTCGATTGAATATCAGTCTCTCAGACTTTCGCTCATTCCATCCATTTTTACAGAGGACGCATATCATGTGAAACACGTGTCATCCGGAAGTTGGTGATGGGATTTTATATGTGCGCAAGATCTTATGCGCGCGTTCATACCCGGAACCTCGATTTATAGACTCAGTTGAATGAATGACTGTTTCAGGAAAAGGAATCACAATCAATGTCAACTCCGAGGGCAATAGCCCAACAATGCCCCCTCCCGTATAGAAACGTCCAGGCGGAGATTCGATCCTGTTACCCTGGGGAAACCCGAGTTCGGCGCTCTGCCAACTGAGCTTTTCGGGCGCCCATTTAACAAGCTTTGGATTTCTTTCAGCAGCTTAAACTGCGCCGCACCAGGATCGACCTCTACCAAAATGACCTCTTCAGCTACAAGAATGCGCTGTAGGTCAGTCTTTGAACTTCACCTTACTGTCTCTCCAGACATATGGTTGCGTCTGTCAATGCGCATTGACATTAACCAATATCTAACACACCATATAGGCCTATGCTACACGAGATATTATATGCCTATAGAAAAATACATTGCAGAGGAGGTCAGTGTCCCTTTCCCCGATCTCAGCACCATTCGGAATTATCAGTCAGCTTTAAAAAAAAAAAAAAACTGGAAAACTTCATTGAAAATGTCACAGGTTTGTGATACTCTTCCTACACTGATCGGAACCAACAGTGCCAGCTCCCTCCGTTTTCTTTCCGCATTATTGTCCTTCCCGTCGAAGCTCGTATTCGGAAAGTTATTACACACACACACACACACACACATACACACACCAGCGCAGGCACACACGCGCGGACAGCCAGCCAGCCACACAGTGTGTAGGCAATGTGTGGTTGGACATTGTATGACATCAGCACTGGTGCCCCAACGTTCAGTCCGGGAATGTAGCCTACTAATCACCCCTTCTAGAGCTGTGCCTCTGTCCCCCGCACGTAACTCCATTAATTTTTTTTTTGTCAGAAAAAACCTGTACGAATCCTGGGTAAGTCATTTGTTAATCAAATTACATTTTGTTGGTGCAGTCTTTACTTATATAATACACAAATTGAAATAGGTCTATATTTAACGTGATTCATCTACTTGTATGTCTGTTTAATTAATGTTTTTGAGTAAATAGTGGTTGATTAATTTCTGTCAATGCATCAGAGATAGTTCTAAGGTTTTTATAACGGAAAAGGTAAAGGGGATGTGGGTGGTTGTAACAGGCAAGTATGGCTTTTGCTAAAAGTGATGCAATGAAAGATTTAGAAACTAAACTAATCCAATTTATATTTCCGTTTTCCTATTTAGTTTCGTCAGCAGAACACAATGTCAATGTTATTGTTTCACTCTTGTTATTAAATAGAGATGTACAACTGATAATTCTGCGGCATTTCCATCACCAGGGGCTTCAATAGACAATTCAGTCATCTCCAAAGGCAGCCATGATGTGAGAAAAGGGAAATGGAAAGAACAGTTCTGTATGGAATAAGTTGCACAAAAGTAAAACCAATAAGAAACAAGAAGCAGTATAGGACGAAATTTTATAGTCAATGCTTGAGACAACTCGAGGATGCAAGGGAGGTCAAAGGTACCAACAGTTAAAAGACTGGTCAGCTCTGCTGTTTCATAACGGAAGCATTGTCCATTACATAAATGCTAACAACAGCTAAGAATTTGAGAACAGCCGTTACTTGGAGCTCCTAAAAGATGTAGTCTGAATCTTTTACTGACTGACCAAAAAGTGATATGCTTAACAAATAAAATAATAGGGGAAAAAAAAGCTCAGGCTAGCAATGCCTGTCATTAAGACAATGAATTGGCAGAGATCTAAAGAAACAAAACAAAAAACCAAAAAAAAAAAAAAAAAGGCTTGGAAGACAGTGGAAAGGGAGTGGGGGAGGGGGGTGGGGGTGGGGTGTGTTACAATAGAAAGAAAATGGGAATGATTAAAAGGCTGTTATACATAGAATATAAATATTAACCCTTCACAAGTTGGATATGGAGAAAACCATCAAAATCTGTTTTAAAAAAACAGAACCATTCGAGTCTCCTGTGTTGAGAAAACTTCTCCATTGATTTGGACACTAGATTTATGATGCATCTTGACATTTCACACCCCAGAAACATTTTTTTTTCTTTGATTTAGCAGCAAAAATAGTGATATTTATGACAGAAATTTTATGTATCACAGTTTAATGATACAAAGTGTGCTAATTTGATTTTCTTTTCCTTTTTTTTTTTTTTGGAAAGTATTCCTCAGGCAACTTTCTGTGTGTGGTCTTCTTGGCTGTCTAGACTGTCTGGTACTTCGGGTATTGACAGATTCTGGTGCAATGTTGTTCCTTCAACTCCAACAGTTGGAATGATTATAGTTGGAATGTCCAACTCCAAGATGGTTAATTGCCTCTCCCCGCTCCCCTGGCTGTAATCCTGAATGTAACTGAAAGACTTAAAACAAGGATTCCAACACACACACACACACACACACACACACACACACACACACGAATCCCCCCCCCCCCCCCCCCCCCCCCCCCCTACATATGTGAGCGTGCACAAACATAAATACACACGGACGTGTGAATGAATATCGAACACACACCTTTCTTTTTTTTTTCCTTTTTCCCCCCTCAAATTTTCTTTCCTTTGTTCTGCCATCTCTCTCTCTCTCTCTCTCTTTTCTTTTCTTTCAATTCTAAACGAAACAACAGCCTTGGCGCAGTACGTCACTCATGTTGTAGAACTACTGTTGGGACAATCAGGTCTGAAGAATCCTATGACTTTTCCCCTGCAATGACGCCCCCCGTACCCCCCCTTCCTCCGTTACCTTCAGGGCCTGTGCAGCGACCGTGAAACGTCGTGGGACATACCAGTCATTTAGGTTACGAAACGGAAAGGCAGCTACGCCTCGCGTCCCACCACCACACCGCGTCTTGCACCGAAAGCAGCGGCTGCTTGCTTGCCCTTTGACCCATGAATACGAAACGAGTCGTTGACCTGTAAGTTCGGTGGGTTTTGCTCCTGTGATGTGAAAGGGTGTCACTGAGGCGACGCGATGAACTTGTAACACTGTTGGTGATCCCGCAGCCTGCCTCGACTTCGATGGAACCAACAGGTAATCATCTTCCGTTCAGTCTTTCTTCACAGGCGCACGTAGCGGCGCAAGAGTGATCAGGTGTATGGGGACTTTCAAACTGGGAGAGGAGGGAGGTCGAGGGTCAAACGCTGGCATGTGCAATATGACAGGGGGCACAATATGGCCTCCAGCTCTGTAAACAAACTTCCCGACTTTCGTTTAATTCAGATGCGCGCAGAGATAGTGCCAAACCATAACGCGCGCTTTCAGCAGCACTAGGTACTTTCATTTTTAAGTTTGTGTTGTCCGATTGTTATTTTGTAAACTTGCAACAGTCGCGAAAGTCTCCATTACAAGACTTTGTAACATATTTTCGTTTTACTGCAGTTTGCTATTTAAGAAGTCAACGGTTATTGTGACCGATCCAAAAGTCGGCCAAATTTAAAGCAAGCGGACATAATTCAAAGACAGTGCTTGGATGACAGTCAACTTTAATATCGAACTCCAGGCAAGACAAGCCGAGGTCAGGACAAACTAAAAATGAGAAAATATGCAAAAAACATGCACATGACACGGAAATATTCGGAAGGAAATTGGATACAGAGGAACTATTACGATTTATCAGTTTGTCAGTCTCATCATAATCCGCCTCCAGCACACCCCATATTCCCACTTTCTGTAATTCTTTGTGGCTCATACTTCACAACTGTTCCATCATGATAAATGAGAAAGTTGTTGTTCTCTCTGGAGCCCCTTCTTCTCTCCCACCCACCCTTTTCTCCCGTATCTCCCTGTCCCACCAATATTGAATATTCCTTTAGTTAAAGATCAGTTTACATCAGGAAAAAAATCAATACATTCCTAACACACACACACACACACACACACATATATATATATATATATATATTTTTTTTTTTTTTTTAAAGCCACAAAATGAGCCTTAAAAATGAAGTGTTTGATGGATTTGTGTGATGGGGAAAGGCAAAGGATTTCACTGTCTCACTCTGTGTGTGTGTGTGTGTGTGTGTGTGTGTGCATGCGTGAGTACATGCGTGAGTGCGTGTGTGCGTGTGTGTGATTGTAGTGATTGAGAAGCCTGTTAACTGGCTTGCACAATGATTGTGTTACACCTCACAGTATCAAGTAAAGCCAAACAGCTGCAAACACATACCTGAAGTGAACTCAGTCAGTGTTGAGTGCAAGATGATGAACACTGCTAGTAAAGTACTACTAGTAGTAGTGTGAACTTGCTCTTTTTCAGTTGCCACCTGCTGTTGTCAGCTGTCTTTTTTTTTTTTGTTGTTCATGAAGGTGCACCTTTGCCTCATCAATTTTCTTTTGTAGGTTCACTTTGGAAGACAATGTGAACTTGAAGAATTGAAATCATTTACTTGGAAATATTTCATAATGAAACAAAAGCTTTCCTATGAGAGCAAATGATTTTGTTGTCATTTAAGTGTGTGTTTAAAAGTAAGATCAGGAGCATTCAGATGTCATTCAGCAGACAAGTATATTCATAAACACTTTTTATATTTTAGTTAAGTTTTATAACTTATATGAAGAGAAAGATGGCTGTGTGTGTGTGTGTGTGTGTGTGTGTGTGTGTGTGTGTGTGTGTGTGTGTGTGTGTGTGTGTGAGGGCTCAAAATACCCACCCATTCAATCATCCTGGATGACTAAACTTTCTGGCAGAAAAGTGGAAATGCTGTCTCCACTTGTTGGTTGAGCAACCAGTTTTTGATTGCGTCAGTAAGGGTGACTTGCCAGTCAAGTTCAATGCAGAAATGACTGCCCTTCCCTCCTCTTTTTCACTTTTACAGTCCACCTCCTGCACCCCAACCCCTCCCTACCATTCCCACCCCCTCAACACCAGACCCCCCCCCCCCCATCCGCCCCCCCTCAGTTTTCCTCAGAACGGAACCCCAGTAGTATAGTGTCCCACTGAGAAAAGACTTATTCTTGAAAGTATTCCTGCACTGTGTCTGGTTGTAAAGTATTCAGGCATTGTGTTTGGTTAATGTCAAATGAAGATCTGTATGAAGGTTTATTTTTCTCCCTCTCAGGAATGCATCACATATGTGCAGAGCATGCTATTGGTGAATTTTGTCTCCTTAGAGTACATTGCATCTCTGGCAGTTACCTTTACTAACTGTCTTTTTACTTGAGGAGGACAAGTAGAAAATTCAGGGGGACAATTAGATGTTGTGGCCTATCTGTAAAAAAAAAAAATCTGAGAATTTCTAGCCCAGTGTGTGTGTGTGTGTGTGTGTGTGTGTGTGTGTGTGTGTGTGTGACAGAGGGGGGGGGGGGGGGGGGGGGGGGGGGGGAGAGAGAGAGAGAGAGAGAGAGAGAGAGAGAGTTGCACAGTCATAGGATAAACCCCTTTTTCTTTTTAAAGTAACAGTTGTATGAAATGTTAAAAAACCAAAACACAATGTGGGATTACTGAAGACAAGTCAAAAATACATACACATACACAAAACAGAATGCAAGGTAATGCATGTTTCATATACAATTAAAAAAAAAAAATGGGACAAAGAGTTTTTCAACAAATCTTATCAACTTTGGATACCCAGGAACAATATTGGTTATTCTGATGCTGCTGCAGCATTTTCATTAATATCTGTTGTTTCTCAGGCCTGAAAAAGACATTCGTTGAGAGTTTACTTGCCTGTTTTGCATGTTAGATAACTGTTTACACTGCATCATTTTAATTTGTATTGGCCTATTTCTCTTGTAACTTACACAGTTGTGAATACAGAAAAATCCATTCACATCGGGCTGTGATTCCTTTAAGACTATAATAACTTGACTGTTTGGCAAAATTAATCTTTCAAATAATTGTTCTGTGTTTCATTTATAAGTTGTTAAAATTGTATCACTTTGGGAGGGTAGGATGCACCAAGTACAGTTAGTTGTGTTGTAATGTTAGAAATCCATTTATTCATAGGTATTTTCAGAAGGGTGCCTTATGCTGCTTGTTTTAGTTAACCCATTATCAATCTCAGGAGAATTTATGTAGCGCTCCACATGCCCCCCAAAACAAAGAAAGAAACAAAGAAACAAACAAAGATGCAAACAAATGAACAAGCAAGACCTTGTCAACTACTTGATCATCATCAATATTTTGATATGTAAACTCTTGATTGACAACAAGCAGCTGACTCAGACTATGCATTTATTTCTAAATCCACTTGAATGATATTACACTTTTGTTACAAGAGTCCTTTGACAATTTAGTGGACATCAATTATTTATTTTTTGTTAGTGGGTGAGAAAGCATTTCACCCTGTAAATTGTACAACCACAAACGCACTTCAGCTTTTTACATAATTCCATTTGTTTTGCTTTGCATACATGCACACACAGACACACATACACGCACACATGAGATTTTTTTTTTTCTTTTATCACTTGTCTTGTGTTGCAAAATATTGAAACCGGTTTACCAAACGTAAGCTGAATGCCACGAGTGACTTTGCACCCAGATATGCACTGAAACCATCATAACTCGCACTTTAACTGTTCTTCATTTCCAAAATTTTTGTTACTTTAATTGTTATCAGTTTGCCCATTTACAGTAAAAAAAAAAAAAGTAGTTATTTTGAAAAACAAAAAAGTATACAAGCAAGGAAAATGAAGTTTGAGTCTTTCTAATGTGATTTGCATACCCATACTTACCCGGAGGAATCCCATAAAGGAAATATTGGTGTTGGCATACCCACACTGTACACAAAACGGATAGTCAATTATTTTGTGTGTAGAAGAAGAATGGGTGTGCACTGGCACATCATTCAGAATGAATAATCATTGTGTGTCCTGCATCACAACACATACAACTAACTGTATGTACTTTCAGATCATAAAGAATGCAAATTTTTGTTATGATTTTTGCCTCAATGAGGTAAGGTTAATTGAGTTTGGCTTCTTATCTTATCGTAATCGTCTTCATCCCGCGTCCCAGACATAAGGCGCCAACAAGCTCCCTCCAGCCCTCTCTGTCCTGGGCAAGCCAGCTCAGTTTGTTCCAGGTCTTGCCTGCCTCTCTCATCTCCTCCTCCACTGTCCTCCTCCAGGTGCCGAGTGGTCTGTTTGGCTAGAATATTTAATTAATCGTTTTTGATACAGAAAGTTCACACAAATTTTTGTTGGCCAAAGTTGACTGGGATGTGTCAGAAATGCTACAGAACACAGGTAGGAAAAG
>JADBJO010001200.1:180000-182500 GCA_016801955.1 Conus betulinus
CGCGCGCGCACACACACACACACACACACACACACACACACACACACACACACACACACACACACACACGCACGCGCGCGCACGCACGAACGTACGCACGCACGCACACACAGAGAGCTTGAGCCTCGGAAGCTCTGTACTTCACAGACACACTTCGCGGCACGGGACCTGATGTGAACATTGGTTGTCCCCCTTGGCAGCATATTATTGATCCGTGCATTCATAATGACCGTGGTTGCTGCATGGCCAGTACAGTGACTGGAGATGTCGCCGAACTCGGCGAAAGAACCACGTCAAGTTGTGCTAACAGGCGGAGTTGGTGTGTGTTGCATCTTACATTTGGAATACAGCAACGTAGCGTTAGGGCCGGCTGCTCACCGCCGACCCGACTGCTACGTGAGACGCTGGGTGCCAGTGCACCCCTGATGACGTCATGTTCTGAATCGGTCCAGTGACAGTGTAGAATGAGGCTGGAAGGATGTTCCCCATACGATGCATGCCAAGCATCAAGCCATGCCGGTCAGGGAGAGAGTCTCCGTGATCCATATGAAGGAATGTGTCGTTGAACGGCGGTCCAGCGATTCTTAACGTGTTCGTCTGCAGACCTGGTGGTGTGTGGTAATCATGTGCAGAGTGGTGGTGGTAGTGGGGAGACGCCGAGTGTGTTTTGACGCAGTAACCCAAGGGAAGGGGGAATGGGAGCGAGAGAAGGGGGAGGTATGTTGGTGGGGGTATGGGGATGTGGGGAAGGAAGTGTTTGATGGTGAGGGGAATGTTTTGTATACTACAAAGCAGTAAGCCTCCGTAAGACATTGTTAACAAGTATAGGCTGATGTAGGCTATTGTTAGGCAGCATCAGTATGTGCAGTTATGATAGAATTTGTAAAGGTTTATGTTAAGCCATTCCATGTCAGACGGTCGGTCGCTTCTCTCTTTGAAGAATAGATCACAAAGAGAAAGAAAAAAGCAGAAAATGTTTGCATACTTTACTGAATTTTATTATTTGTTTGAAATATAGTGCACACTTTGTGGATATGTGGGTGGTAATCAGCGCTGTTTAGTGGTAGGTATGGGGCACTGTTGAATCAGATTGAAATACACTGACTGTTAGTAATGTCCCATTATTTTTTGTTAATGGGTGTACTCCCAGTGTATTAATGATTCCCTTGTAATTTACGTGTAATTTTATCAAGAATATTTTGTGCATAAAATTTTGCATTTAGTAATCAGAATAATGATGAAATAATACAGGAAGTGCTATGCTGTTTCTTAATCTTACGAGAACCTTTAATTCAGTTTTACAGCTATGCACTCACATGTCATGTGCCCCACAGACACATTGGGCACACATGCACATATAAATGGACACACACACACACATGCACGCATGCACGCCTGCACGCACGCATGCACGCACACTTACACACACACACACACACACACACACACACACACACACACACGCACACACTGTCTGTATTGAAGCCTTACTGCCCCCCCCCCCCCTCGCCCCTTCATGCTGGCTCTCAACCTAAACAATGATTGTCATCAGTTGGGAGCCTAATTGGTAGTTTACTGTCAGTCACGCATCAGCATGCGCGCTCGGCAGCAGTGATGGTGTTTCCTGTGGCTTGCTGCCTCACAGTAATGATAGAAACATAATGATATACTATCCTGTTTCTTGCACTTAAACCTAATTTAAACTGTAAGTGCTCACAATGAATCAGAGTGACATATACCCCACAGGTAGACAGACTGCTCTTACATGAACACCTGTATCACAGATGAACACATGGAAACACACACATACCCATGAGCCATCTGGAAAGTTGCGCTCACTCAAGCAGGAAGGAATTCTGTTTTACGTCTCGTCACACATATAGGTGATTGCAGACGTCTAAATAACATAGTGTTTACAATTTTAGACTATTATCATAAAAGAAGAGAAGAGGGCGATGTGGTTACATAGAACAAAAATAAAGGACAGATGAATTATAGGACAGTAACTATGAAAAATTATAGAAAAATAACTAAAGTAATCTAACTTACGATTATGATTATAAAATGTTCCTTAATGGACTTTCCAAAAGGTGTCTCGTTAATTTAACAAGAGAAATAACTGGCAACGAATCTAAAAAGTCAAACACATTAACATGCCCAGTGTCAGCACTTGGTATACACCATTCAAAAAGGGTTTCGTTAGTTCACAATCACTCAAGCTGGCTGCCAACCCAAACAGTTATTGTCATGGGCTGGGGCTTTGTAGATGATGTTCTGCCTGCCAACAGGCTCTGCTGATTGTCACCAACGTGTCTCATCGTCAGACAAGAATCCTCTGATGTGCTGCTCTTGTCACAGAGACTGCAACAGGGTGGAGAAGTAGAATGAGTAGTGTGGGTATAGTATCATAGAGAAAGTGCTGAAGATGAAAGTAGAACACACACACACACACACACACACATACACACACACACACACACACACACACACACACACACAC
>JADBJO010001200.1:185000-205000 GCA_016801955.1 Conus betulinus
GGGATTGCCATTGTTTTCAAATAATCCATTTTTTTTTTTTTTTTTTTTTTTAAATTGACAGCTTCACCAAAGATGGAAACTAGCTGAAGCAGAAACCTGAATTAAATGCAGAAGAAATGGGATATCGATTCAAATCATGTGCCTTGAGCTTCAGCCTGACTCCCCATATTTCCCCTTATATACTTGCATACAGCCCTGCTTTCCACACTTGTCTGCGCAGTGTTCTCCCCTTACTCCTCTGATTTGACTGGTAATTCTGTCCACCCTCCCATTCTGTCCACCCTCCCACCCCCCCCCCCCCCCCCCCCCCCCCCCCCCTTGCTCTGCCCCTCCCATCCCACCGGTCTGGCCAAATGACAAAATGGCGCTGTTAATAGTCTTCTGGGAGATTAGTATGCCAGAAGCCACAGCCACCACAGCTATAAGCACACAGCCTGTGACCTGTAGTGTAGGGCAGCTGACGTGATGTGTGTTCAGGGTCGTCGTTCTGTGCTATGTAAATGTAATGGTGGAAAGTCATAGAATGGTGAAGTTACCCAGTGTTAGTGATGATGAGACAGAAGTGTTCGATTCTTTTATCAAAAAGAAAAAAAAAGACCCTATACAGATCCAGTGTGAGGTGTGTCACATGTTAAAATGTGATACATATGGGTTAGTGTATTAGATTTTCTTTCTTTCTTTTTTTTTTTTTTTAAAAATGAATTGTCAGTAAGTAACAGTTGTAAAAAAGTTGCAAAGTGCAAAGTCCTTTTTTTCTTGCGCTGAACACAGAAGCGATCAAAGCTAAGTGCATTTTCGTTATTTGTTTCATGTTTGTTGCACCTGAAGAAGACCTAAGAGGTTGAAACGCGTTGTGGTTTGTCTTGTGACTCGTTTGTCCACGTTTCTCTGGGCGGTTCGCTGACATTATTTAAGAGTTGTAAAAAAGAAAGGAAAAGAAAAAAAAAAAGACTCTCTGCACTATTCACATCAGGCTCAGTAGATACTCTTGGCTCAAAGAAAGAAACAGAAGTAACGGCAAAAAATCTAGATGAGAACAAAGAAATTCACATATGATGATTTCCATTATCCGACAGTGAATATAAAGTACATGGAAAGTAACACACACACACACACACACACACACACACACACACACACACACACACATACAGAAACACAGAGACACAGACACAGACACACACACACACACACACACACACACACACACACACACACACACAGAGACACAGACATACAGAAACACAGACACACACAGACACACAGACCAAGACACACACACACACACACACACACACACACACACACACACACACACACACAGACACACACACACACACACACATCTAGGCTCTGCCACTCTGTAGTCAGTTGATGAAAACACCAGATACCCAAATGGCAGAAAACAACAGAACTGTACTGGATGCTTCCTACAGGAAATGGACACACTGCAAAGCAAGTGTTAACACCCCCCCCCCCCCCAACACATTCAGATGTGACCTCCCCCCCCCCCCCCCAACATTCAGATGTGGAAACCCCCCCCCCCCCCCCCCCCCAACACATTCAGATGTTAACACCCCCCCAACACATTCAGATGTTAACACCCCCAAAACATTCAGATGTTAACACCCCTCCCCCATTCAGATGTTAACACCCCCAACACATTCAGATATGAACACCCCCAACACATTCAGATGTTAACACCACACACACATGCATTTAGATGTTAATACCCCCAACACATTCAGATGTTAACCCCCCCCCCCCCCCAACACATTCAGATGTTAACACCCACCAACACATTCAGATGTTAACAACCCCCCCCCCCCCCCCCCAACACATTCAGATGTGAACACCTCCCCAACACATTCAGATGCAGATGCTAACGCCCCCCAACACATTCAGATGTTGACACCCCCCAACACATTCAGATGTGAACAACCCCCAACACATTTCAGATGTGAATACCCCCCAACACATTCAAGAGCTAAACACCCCCCCCCCCCCGCCAGCACATTTCAGATGTGAACCCCCCCCCTCCCCCCCAACACATTCAGATGTGAACCCCCTAATACATTCAGACCCCACTTCATTGAAGATGTCCCTTTGTGGGCCATGAAATTCAATCAGCTCACGCTGTTGGTACACTTTGCAGATTTAGCTTGGTCAGAAGATTAAATGTTTGCATTACATATATGACCATGATCAATGTTGCATTGAAGGATTCATGAATGGCTCATAAATGCAGTTAAATGATTGAGTCCTATGTATGAAAGTTGGTAAAATCAACATGTAAAGTCTTTCCAAGACTATAGTGATATGAACATTGGAATTATATTAGAGAGCTATTTTCATAACAGTTAGAATGAATTGAAACAATTCATAGTATATTTATAGATCTATATTTGGGGGAGGGGGAGACAGGTGAGAGAGGAGTGTGAGGGGAGGTTGGGTGGGGAGGGGATCAGGAGGTAGAGGATGCCTATCCAGTGAATTGTATTGAAGTGATGAGTTGTCACAGTGTACAGTTTATTTTGTGAGGGAAAAGGTGAGAGGGTTTGGTGTAATGCCAACAAAAGGTTTAGACCTTTGGGTGTTTGGTTTGTCAAGAGATGTTGTTCAGTATGCTAATAATTTGACTTAATTTGACCGTGGCCTGTACAAATGAGACACCTTTTCAAACCATGCATGATTACCACGAAACATGTTTCAACATGAATTACGTTGTGGACTGTTCATGTTGACGGTTATCTGCAGTTGAGTGTAAGATTGGATTGTTTCCATTGTTGGCTTCTTAAATCTGCCTAGATATTACATGTCATCAACATCAATGTGAATGCCGGTCGTTGCTTGGATTCTGAAAACATCTTATCACTGTAGGTCGTTCGGCTTTGAAGCATTTCCAGAATGAATGTGGTTTCAGAATAGTGGACAGTTGTCCTGGAGAGTCTTTTTTTTCGCAGATCTCACGAAAAACCAGATGAGTTGTAATGTGAAATGTAACCTGTCCACTAAGCGCTGTAGTGCAGCGGGGAGATGATCGATCTTGGATAGATCTAAGCTGGAATGGTATGATCCTTAGCTTCTGATTCAGTTCCAAGGACCCATGACGGAGTCTTTCATGTAGAGATGACAAGACAGCATGTGAAAGGACAAAACCTGACCGAATGTGATGTGCTGAGTTAAAAGGCAAACCATGTGAGTTGGTCAGTGAACTGGATAGAGGACAGTCTGTGGGGTAGTGGGCCAGTTGGTCAGTGGGACAGACTTGACCAGCACTAGTGGCTCAGCCGTTGCCCATCCTTGCTACAATGGAGTGTCTTGCCGTCAACCAGCAGCGGTTTGCTTCTGTCATTGACAACATCAACAAGGAGCTCAACCAGAAAGGTGAGTGCACAGGCCTTTGGAATCTCAGCTGAAAAAAACACACCACCACTGCTACAGAAAAA
This sequence comes from Conus betulinus, assembly GCA_016801955.1. Taxonomy (NCBI): domain Eukaryota; kingdom Metazoa; phylum Mollusca; class Gastropoda; order Neogastropoda; family Conidae; genus Conus; species Conus betulinus. The sequence continues at coordinate 188,450 of JADBJO010001200.1, forward strand.
AGGAAACGTGTTGAATGATTGTGAGTAGAGGCTATTCTCAGCTGTTCTATGCTTGCTCCAGAAGTGAGCTTACATTCCGGCTTTGGTTAACCACTGCTCACTCACTCATGCACTGAGCATAACATAACATAGGGAAGCTCAAGAGGAGAGTCACAGGATGTGAAGGTCATACAAGCTGAGTTACTGGAGATACACAGTCCACAATTACTTCATATTGAGCAGATGTGATCTTCAACAATGGAGAAAGATTCAGTTTCTTTAAAAAAAAACAACACCCCTCCCACCCCCCACCCCCCCACCCCCCAAAAAACCCCTAGCAAATAAGCAAACAAAAACAAAGTAAACAAGTAGTATCCCCCCCCCCCCCCTTTTTTTTTTTTTTTTTTTAGTGCTACTGCATTAATATTAGCACAGGATGCAGTAATTGTAGACTTTGATAAGGTTGGGCATTGTGTTTTTATATATATGTAATTTTTTTCATGTTTTGATTGCACTTTTCTATAAATTAGATGATGTTCTGAAAATTTTGTGAAGGGTGCTCAATACATTTATTTACACAGCCAGTTTGTGTGTACACAGAGCACTATTACCAAAGTTTATATTGTCTCTGTTATGTCTTTTGTGAGATGATGAAATCAGTTATATATATGCAAGTGGACTATACATGTGTGTGTGTGTGGTGTGTGTGTGTGTGTGTGTGTGTGTGTGTGTGTGTGTGTGTGTGTGTGTGTGTGTGTGTGCATGTGCATATGTGTGTGTGTGTGTGTGTGTGTGTGTGTGTGTGTGTGTGTGTGTGCATGCATGCATGCGTGCATATGTATATATATGAGTACGGGTATGCACTCATGCAAGTACATGCGGTCGTGTTTGTGTGTGTGTGTAGAGAGAGAGAGAGAGAGAGAGAGAGAGAGAGAGAGAGAGAGAGAGAGAGAGAGAGAGAGAGAGAGATTGATTTTCTGTGTGCATTCATTTTTTTTTTTTTTTTTAAAATTTCATGTATGTTTCGTTTTGTGGGCAGTGTGATGCCAGAGTTTTTCAAGCATGTTCCTGATTTAAAGATAATCCACAACATCTGGAATCTGGAATTTGATTAAAAAGCAAACCAAGCTTCAAACTTTTGTGACAAAAATAAGAGATTTTGGGTTCCTATTGTTTTATAGGGCTGATAATGTATTGCAGAATACACTATGATGTGAGGATGTGTGAGATGGCATTGCAGACTGTCAGGCAATGGAAAATGATGTGTGTGAGATGGCATTGCAGACTGTCAGGCAATGGAAAATGATGTGTGAGATGGCATTGCAGACTGTCAGGCAATGGAAAATGATGTGAGGATGTGTGAGATGGCATTGCAGACTGTCAGGCAATGGAAAATGATGTGTGGATGTGTGAGATGGCATTGCAGACTGTCAGGCAATGGAAAATGATGTGTGAGATGGCATTGCAGACTGTCAGGCAATGGAAAATGATGTGTGGATGTGTGAGATGGCATTGCAGACTGTCAGGCAATGGAAAATGATGTGTGAGATGGCATTGCAGACTGTCAGGCAATGGAAAATGATGTGTGTGAGATGGCATTGCAGACTGTCAGGCAATGGAAAATGATGTGAGGATGTGTGAGATGGCATTGCAGACTGTCAGGCAATGGAAAATGATGTGTGAGATGGCAATGCAGACGGTCAAGCAATGGAAAGTGATGTGTGAGATGGCATTGCAGACGGTCAAGCAATGGAAATGTGTGTGGATGTGTGAGATGGCATTGCAGACTGTCAGGCAATGGAAAATGATGTGAGGGATGTGTGAGATGGCATTGCAGACTGTCAGGCAATGGAAAATGATGTGAGGATGTGTGAGATGGCATTGCAGACTGTCAGGCAATGGAAAATGATGTGTGGATGTGTGAGATGGCATTGCAGACTGTCAGGCAATGGAAAATGATGTGAGGATGTGTGAGATGGCATTGCAGACTGTCAGGCAATGGAAAATGATGTGTGAGATGGCATTGCAGACTGTCAGGCAATGGAAAATGATGTGTGAGATGGCATTGCAGACTGTCAAGCAATGGAAAGTGATGTGTGAGATGGCATTGCAGACTGTCAGGCAATGGAAAATGATGTGTGGATGTGTGAGATGGCATTGCAGACTGTCAAGCAATGGAAAATGATGTGAGGATGTGTGAGATGGCATTGCAGACTGTCAGGCAATGGAAAATGATGTGTGAGATGGCATTGCAGACTGTCAGGCAATGGAAAATGATGTGTGAGATGGCATTGCAGACTGTCAAGCAATGGAAAGTGATGTGTGAGATGGCATTGCAGACTGTCAGGCAATGGAAAATGATGTGTGAGATGGCATTGCAGACTGTCAGGCAATGGAAAATGATGTGTGAGATGGCATTGCAGACTGTCAGGCAATGGAAAATGATGTGTGAGATGGCATTGCAGACTGTCAGGCAATGGAAAATGATGTGTGAGATGGCATTGTAGACTGTCAGGCAATGGAAAATGATGTGTGGATGTGTGAGATGGCATTGCAGACTGTCAGGCAATGGAAAATGATGTGAGGATGTGTGTGAGATGGCATTGCAGACTGTCAGGCAATGGAAAATGATGTGTGGATGTGTGAGATGGCATTGCAGACTGTCAGGCAATGGAAAAATGATGTGTGAGATGGCATTGCAGACTGTGATGGAAAATGTGTGGATGGCATTGCATTGCAGACTGTCAGGCAATGGAAAATGATGTGTGAGATGGCATTGCAGACTGTCAGGCAATGGAAAATGATGTGTGGATGTGTGAGATGGCATTGCAGACTGTCAGGCAATGGAAAATGATGTGTGAGATGGCATTGCAGACTGTCAGGCAATGGAAAATGATGTGAGGATGTGTGAGATGGCATTGCAGACTGTCAGGCAATGAAAAAATGATGTGTGAGATGGCATTGCAGACTGTCAGGCAATGGAAAATGATGTGTGTGGATGTGTGAGATGGCATTGCAGACTGTCAGGCAATGGACAATGATGTGTCGATGTGTGAGATGGCATTGCAGACTGTCAGGCAATGGAAAATGATGTGTGAGATGGCATTGCAGACTGTCAGGCAATGGAAAATGATGATGTGTGAGATGGCATTGCAGACTGTCAGGCAATGGAAATAATGTGTGAGATGGCATTGTAGACTGTCAGGCAATGGAAAATGATGTGAGGATGTGTGAGATGGCATTGCAGACTGTCAAGCAATGGAAAATGATGTGTGAGATGGCATTGCAGACTGTCAAGCAATGGAAAATGATGTGAGGATGTGTGAGATGGCATTGCAGACTGTCAGGCAATGGAAAATGATGTGTGGATGTGTGAGATGGCATTGCAGACTGTCAGGCAATGGAAAATGATGTGATGTGTGAGATGGCATTGCAGACTGTCAGGCAATGGGAAAATGGAAAATGATGTGTGAGATGACATTGCAGACTGTCAGGCAATGGAAAATGATGTGTGAGATGGCATTGCAGACTGTCAGGCTATGCAAAAGTGATGTGTGAGATGGCATTGCAGACTGTCAGGCAATGGAAAATGATGTGTGAGATGGCATTGCAGACTGTCAGGCAATGTCAGTGTGAGATGGCATTGCAGACTGTCAGGCAATGGAAAATGATGTGTGGATGTGTGAGATGGCATTGCAGACTGTCAGGCAATGGAAAATGATGTGTGATGTGTGAGATGGCATTGCAGACTGTCAGGCAATGGAAAATGATGTGTGGATGTGTGAGATGGCATTGCAGACTGTCAGGCAATGGAAATGATGTGTGGATGTGTGAGATGGCATTGCAGACTGTCAGGCAATGACTGTGTGAGATGGCATTGCAGACTGTCAGGCAATGGAAAATGATGTGTGAGATGGCATTGCAGACTGTCAGGCAATGGAAAGTGATGTGTGAGATGGCATTGTAGACTGTCAGGCAATGGAAAATGATGTGAGGATGTGTGAGATGGCATTGCAGACTGTCAGGCAATGGAAAATGATGTGAGGATGTGTGAGATGGCATTGCAGACTGTCAGGCAATGGAAATGGATGTGTGGATGTGTGAGATGGCATTGCAGACTGTCAGGCAATGGAAAATGATGTGAGGATGTGTGAGATGGCATTGCAGACTGTCAGGCAATGGAAAATGATGTGTGGATGTGTGAGATGGCATTGCAGACTGTCAGGCAATGGAAAATGATGTGTGGATGTGTGAGATGGCATTGCAGACTGTCAGGCAATGGAAAATGATGTGTGAGATGGCATTGCAGACTGTCAGGCAATGGAAAATGATGTGTGAGATGGCATTGCAGAGACTGTCAGGCAATGGAAAATGATGTGTGAGATGGCATTGCAGACTGTCAGGCAATGGAAAATGATGTGAGGATGTGTGAGATGGCATTGCAGACTGTCAGGCAATGGAAAATGATGTGTGGATGTGTGAGATGGCATTGCAGACTGTCAGGCAATGGAAAATGATGTGAGGATGTGTGAGATGGCATTGCAGACTGTCAGGCAATGGAAAAATGATGTGTGAGATGGCATTGCAGACTGTCAGGCAATGGAAAATGATGTGTGGATGTGTGAGATGGCATTGCAGACTGTCAGGCAATGGAAAATGATGTGTGAGATGGCATTGCAGACTGTCAGGCAATGGAAAATGATGTGTGAGATTGGCATTGCAGACTGTCAGGCAATGGAAAATGATGTGAGGATGTGTGAGATGGCATTGCAGACTGTCAGGCAATGGAAAATGATGTGTGGATGTGTGAGATGGCATTGCAGACTGTCAGGCAATGGAAAATGATGTGTGAGATGGCATTGCAGACTGTCAGGCAATGGAAAATGATGTGTGTGAGATGGCTTTGCAGACTGTCAGGCAATGGAAAATGATGTGAGGATGTGTGAGATGGCATTGCAGACTGTCAGGCAATGGAAAATGATGTGTGAGATGGCATTGCAGACTGTCAGGCAATGGGAAAATGATGTGTGGTGTGAGATGGCATTGCAGACTGTCAGGCAATGGACAATGATGTCGATGTGTGAGATGGCATTGCAGACTGTCAGGCAATGGAAAATGATGTGTGAGATGGCATTGCAGACTGTCAGGCAATGGAAAATGATGTGTGAGATGGCATTGCAGACTGTCAGGCAATGGAAAATAATGTGTGTGAGATGGCATTGCAGACTGTCAGGCAATGGAAAATGATGTGAGGATGTGTGAGATGGCATTGCAGACTGTCAAGCAATGGAAAATGATGTGTGAGATGGCATTGCAGACTGTCAAGCAATGGGAAAATGATGTGATGGAGGATGTGTGAGATGGCATTGCAGACTGTCAGGCAATGGAAAAATGATGTGTGGATGTGTGAGATGGCATTGCAGACTGTCAGGCAATGAAAATGATGTGTGGATGTGTGATGGCATTGCAGACTGTCAGGCAATGGAAAAGTGATGTGTGAGATGGCATTGCAGACTGTCAGGCAAATGGAAAGTGATGTGTGAGATGGCATTGCAGACTGTCAGGCAATGGAAAATGATGTGTGAGATGGCATTGCAGACTGTCAGGCAATGGAAAATGATGTGTGAGATGGCATTGCAGACTGTCAGGCAATGGAAAATGATGTGTGAGATGACATTGCAGACTGTCAGGCAATGGAAAATGATGTGTGAGATGGCATTGCAGACTGTCAGGCTATGCAAAAGTGATGTGTGAGATGGCATTGCAGACTGTCAGGCAATGGAAAATGATGTGTGGATGTGTGAGATGGCATTGCAGACTGTCAGGCTATGCAAAAGTGATGTGAGGATGTGTGAGATGGCATTGCAGACTGTCAGGGCAATGGAAAATGATGTGTGGATGTGTGAGATGGCATTGCAGACTGTCAGGCAATGGAAAATGATGTGTGAGATGGCATTGCAGACTGTCAGGCAATGGAAAATGATGTGTGGATGTGTGAGATGGCATTGCAGACTGTCAGGCAATGGAAAATGATGTGTGAGATGGCATTGCAGACTGTCAGGCAATGGAAAATGATGTGTGGATGTGTGAGATGGCATTGCAGACTGTCAGGCAATGGAAAATGATGTGTGAGATGGCATTGCAGACTGTCAGGCAATGGAAAATGATGTGTGAGATGGCATTGCAGACTGTCAGGCAATGGAAAATGATGTGTGGATGTGTGAGATGGCATTGCAGACTGTCAGGCAATGGAAAATGATGTGTCAGATGGCATTGCAGACTGTCAGGCAATGGAAAGTGATGTGTGAGATGGCATTGTAGACTGTCAGGCAATGGAAAATGATGTGTGAGATGGCATTGCAGACTGTCAAGCAATGGAAAATGATGTGAGGATGTGTGAGATGGCATTGCAGACTGTCAGGCAATGGAAAATGATGTGTGGATGTGTGAGATGGCATTGCAGACTGTCAGGCAATGGAAAATGATGTGTGAGATGGCATTGTAGACTGTCAGGCAATGGAAAATGATGATGTGTGAGATGGCATTGCAGACTGTCAGGCAATGGAAAATAATGTGTGGATGTGTGAGATGGCATTGCAGACTGTCAGGCAATGGAAAATGATGTGTCGATGTGTGAGATGGCATTGCAGACTGTCAGGCAATGGAAAAATGATGTGTGAGATGGCATTGCAGACTGTCAGGCAATGGAAAATGATGTGTGAGATGGCATTGCAGACTGTCAAGCAATGGAAAATGATGTGTGAGATGGCATTGCAGACTGTCAGGCAATGGAAAAGTGATGTGTGAGATGGCATTGCAGACTGTCAAGCAATGGAAAATGATGTGTGAGATGGCATTGCAGACTGTCAGGCAATGGAAAATGATGTGTGAGATGGCATTGCAGACTGTCAGGCTATGCAAAAGTGATGTGTGAGATGGCATTGTAGACTGTCAGGCAATGGAAAATGATGTGAGGATGTGTGAGATGGCATTGCAGACTGTCAAGCAATGGACAATGATGTGTCGATGTGTGAGATGGCATTGCAGACTGTCAGGCAATGGAAAATGATGTGTGAGATGGCATTGCAGACTGTCAGGCAATGGAAAATGATGTGTGAGATGGCATTGCAGACTGTCAGGCAATGGAAAATGATGTGTGAGATGGCATTGCAGACTGTCAGGCAATGGAAAATGATGTGTGAGATGGCATTGCAGACTGTCAGGCTATGCAAAAGTGATGTGTGAGATGGCATTGTAGACTGTCAGGCAATGGAAAATGATGTGTGGATGTGTGAGATGGCATTGCAGACTGTCAGGCAATGGAAAATGATGTGAGGATGTGTGAGATGGCATTGCAGACTGTCAGGCAATGGAAAATGATGTGTGAGATGGCATTGCAGACTGTCAGGCAATGGAAAATGATGTGTGGATGTGTCAGATGGCATTGCAGACTGTCAGGCATTGGAAAATGATGTGAGGATGTGTGAGATGGCATTGCAGACTGTCAGGCAATGGAAAATAATGTGTGAGATGGCATTGCAGACTGTCAGGCAATGGAAAATAATGTGTGGATGTGTGAGATGGTGTTTCCTCATTTGGCCATGGACAGTAAGACATAGATGTGGGATGTGGTGTTGCAGTTTGTCTGACTGACACAGGAAAACGATGTGTGTATGTGAGATGTGTTGCAGTTTGACTGACTGACACAGGAAAACGATTTGTGTTTGTGTGACGTGTTGCAGTTTGTCTGACTGACACAGGAAAACGATGTGTGTATGTGTGATGTGTTGCAGTTTGACTGACTGACACAGGAAAATGATTTGTGTTTGTATGACGTGTTGCAGTTTGTCTGACTGACACAGGAAAATGGTGTGTGTATGTGTGATGTTGTGTGCAGTTTGTCTGATAATGGCTAATGCTTACTGGATGTGTGGTGTGGTGGTGCAGTCTGTTTTCTGTTGAAAAAAATGTTTGAGTATGTGTTTGTGGTGGGTATATATATGTACACACACACGCACACACACACACACACACACATACACACACACACACACACACACACACACACACACACACACACACACACACACACACACACACACATTTGAGTATGTGTTGGGGTGTTGCAGGCTATCTGTATATGTATATGTATAGGTATGTGTATATATATATATGTACATACAATAAACTAATAAATTTCAAGGATAAGAACCGAGCACCCATTCCAGCAACTTACAGAGCGGCTTGGTGTTGCAATGACTGCAAGAAATATTCAGTTATAAACAAAGCTTGCTCTTATGTCTTAGATTGAAGAAATTTGGGGAGATAATTTGCCCACACCTGCAAGAAAGCACACAGCACCCTTCGCTTTCTCAGGAGAAACCTGCGCTTCTGCCCCCTGCAATGCAAGAAGAATGCCTATCTATTCTCATCAGACCAGTCCTCCAGTATGGCTCCATCATGTGGAGTCCTTACCTCAAACAAGACATTGACAAACTTGAAAGAGTGCAGCAGCGCCTATCCGCCTGGTTCGTAACCAGCGATTACAATTCCAGAACACCCAGCTCCATCACCAAGATGCTTCACACTCTGCAGCTGCCAACACTCCGACAGCACAGACGTGATCTACGCCTCATCTTCCTCTACAAGGTGGTTGAGGGGTTGGTACCGGCCATAGCATCTGCTGAATATTCCACATATACCAGGACGACTCATAAGGCCACGAACATCTGGCAATTACTATACACTCAGTGCAATCTCCGACTGTATTAGAAACAACACAAGAACATTCCAAGTCAGCAGATGCCAGACAGAGCAGTTCTAACAGTCATTTTTTGTTAGTACAGTAAGAGACTGGAACCACCTTGAAGAAAATATTGTTAAGGCACCATCCATAGAAACTTTCAAAAGACTGATCGCACCACAACAGCAAAATATCCAGGCTGCGCATACCCCAGACCTGTCGCGATAATGCCCTAAGATGTGGCCACAACGATGTAATGACCAGATCCAGATAAGCATACGTATCTGCAGTGGTAGATAATTCTGCCTAACAGTATGTGCTTGAGTGGGTGAATGGGGAATAATAAATGCTTCTCAAAATGAGTCTTCAGCAAGCTTATAGTCTCCAAGGGTGAGACAATCTCTAATGGGGAGGAAACTCACTAACATGTAGCTCCTGGTCTGTATATATATATATATATATATATATATGTTTCAGTGTGTGTTGTGGTGTTGCACGCTATTTGTATGTTTCATTGTGTGTTGTGGTGTTGCAGACTATCTGTATGTTTCAGTGTGTGTTGTGGTGTTTCAGGCTCAGTGTGTGTTGTGGTGTTGCAGGCTATCTGTATGTTTCAGTGTGTGTTGTAGTGTTTCAGGCTCAGTGTGTGTTGTGGTGTTGCAGGTTATCTGGTGGGAGCGGCAGGAGAGGAAATGGTGACCTCAGACACACCCAGCAGTGCGGCCAAGGCAGGCATGCAACAGAAACAGCTTCTGAAAGAAATGAGTATGCGCCTTTTGCTTTGTGATTGTAACAGAGGATATGAGAAACTAGATGGTGTAGTGGCCAGTGAAGCCCACCAGTGTTCCTAGATAGTGTTGGTGACTTGCTGCACACAAACTCACGCATACATGTACACACTTATGCACACACAGACCCCCCCCCCCCCACACACACACACATGCACACACACATATACACTCAAGTATTTACAGAGAGAGAGAGGAGGAGAAGTGGGGAGAGGTGTGCAGGTCAAGGTCAGTCATAGAAAGTGATGCATTTTTATTCTTTCTATAACAATAGCAACATGACCCTTATATGCATGTTTACTGGAGCATGAATGTATCAGTAATCAAATACAGATTGTGAGGTTTGACTAAAATTGTGCCAATCGTAAGTTTAAGTAAGGTCATGTTGCTTATGACCAGCCAACTGCAAAGGGCCATATCAGGGCTGTCACCACATTAAAATCAACTCACAAGTCATCAAAAAAATAAAAAAACCCTTTCACATGTGTCCCATAATAGTTTCTCAGAGTTGCTGGGACACGCCGCATGGAAATCATTCCTGTTTGTGTGTTATCACATCAGTATTCATAATCAGACATTGGCTTACAGTCTTTGAGCCAACTGATTGCCTGGCAGAGTCGCAGTGTTTCTGGATTTTGTCTGTCTGTACACGATACTTTGGCATGAGTCGAGGAATTAATGTTGATCACCCTTCTGTGTGAATTTTCATACAGCTTTTCCTGCTGTCTTGTTGTCTCGTTCGTCATTTTTTCAGATGGATTCCCCTGTCTCCTTAACAAAGATGGCAGTACGTCGCAGGTCCTCCAGTCCTCCGTAGAGTTTTCCGGGCCATGGGATTCGTTTGGGCCAGGTTTTCTCTCGGAGCGCTTGGTGGAGTGGGCAGGACTGCACCAGATGTTCTGTTGTCTGGCTGCCTGTTCTGCAGGGGCACTGCTCTGTGTTGCCGATGCGGAGTTTTCGGCCAGTAGCATTTTCCCTCCGCCTCTGACGCCTGGCTCCTCTCACTGGGACGGGGTGACCACCAGATGCATGGGGTGGGCCCTTTAGAGGCACAGGGCCCGGCACTCTCCTAGCCTGGCGGGACTCCTCTAGTAGAGCACCATATCGAAAATCTATGAGGTTGTCCATCCATGACGTAGATGTGTTGTATTGCCGTTACGCACCAGGGGCCCAGTACATAGTTTCCCTCTCATAGGCAACTTGCAGACCAAAGTTGATGAACATCTCCTACCCTGGTTTGTTTCTCCGAGGTTTTCCTTCCCTGGGGCTAGGGGTTTTTATGCGCCTCTTACTTGCATGATGAACCTGTCACAGCACACATGGGGAATTTGATATGGTGTAACAACAGTGCCACCTGTTACCCTGCCCTGTCCTAGTAGGAACATCGCCATTTGGTCCGGGACTGCTTATTCGACCAGACAAGCCTGACTTATATCGCAGCTAACCCTCATATCTGGGGCCGACCCCCTATCCGCCACCCGGGACCCTCCGGGTTGGGGGATAGTCGCCCTGCCCGGTTCCTGCTGTGTCATTATCCTGGTCCTGTCAGAGGCGTTGCCTTCCAACTCTGCCTCTCCCGTACATACCCCAACCCAGGTGTGTACAACTGTGGCCTCAGCACCAGCAGATGTTGACCAGGTCTGTGCGCTGGATCCCTCTTGAGAAACTTCACTTCTTGGCATGACGCTGAGAATGTGAAGGTGCTTTGGGTGTGGCCAGAAAGACGCATGATGCAGCAGGAGAAACCAGTGACTGGTCAAATTTGTACTAAAGGAGATGGAAAGTTTATCAAGAAATAGAGGCAGTTCTGAACAAAAAGAAAAAGAAAGAGGAAAGAAGGAAAGAGAACTCATTGTCCTTATCAGCGTCTGAAATGTGTGCATTTAAGCTTCCATGCCATACTATGTTGACAGCTCATAATTATGAATAATATATGCTGAATGGAATCAAGTTTAAACTTGAACTGGTTTGGGCAACTTTCCCATGCTAATTGTGTGCTGCATTACATGCTTTAATTTCCAAGCTACAGGTCAGTACTATTTTTTTTTTATTTTCTTTGACAATTCTCTCAAGTTCTGACCTGCTCATTTTTTCTACACAGAAATGCGCATTACATAGTTAAATCCATTTTGGCTTTGTCTGTACCACCCACCTTTTATACACACAACCTGTATTTATGGTCAGGGTCTGTGTGTACACAGCCTGTAATTATGGTCAGCGTCTGTGTCTACACAGCCTGTATTTATGGTCAGGGTCTGTATGTACACAGCCTGTAATTCTGGTCAGGGTCTGTGTGTACACAGCCTGTAATTATGGTCAGGGTCTGTGTCTACACAGCCTGTATTTATGGTCAGGGTCTGTGTGTACACAGCCTGTAATTATGGTCAGGGTCTGTGTGTACACAGCCTGTAATTATGGTCAGGGTCTGTGTCTACACAGCCTGTATTTATGGTCAGGGTCTGTGTGTACACAGCCTGTAATTCTAGTCAGGATCTGTGTGTACACAGCCTAATCCAGCGCACCTGCCACACCATGCTTGGCTGGTTCGGTCACGTTTGTGTTTCGATGTTTCAAACAACTAACTGCAAATTGCAGTTGTATATGCAACTGAATGAATGGGTCTCCTATTCTAAAGTGCCTTGCATATGAATTTTTTTTTTTTTTTTTGAACATGTACCCCTTCATTGCCATGTAGATGTATGCTATATGTTGAGGAGATTTTACGAAGGTTTCTGTGATCATGATCCCTCGGTAACTATTTAGAATACTTTTATGTAATCACTCAGAGTTGTTGTTCTTTGTCTAAACTACACTATATGTTAATTCCCTCCCTCCCCCCCCCCCCCCCAAAAAAAAAAAAAAAAAAAAATTGTTTTGTGATGCATAACATTAAGTAAGAAATGAAAGTGTGTGAAATTTGCCAGCCGATAGCCAGCACAGTCTGAGAGTAACAACATGGTACATACATTCTGTGGTCATGCTAATGTAGGAACATTATATACAAAGGGTTCATTGCCATTAAAAGAGCGTGGTATGTTGTGCCCTAATCCATTTTTCCTTGCTGCGACTAACTTGAAGTAGAATTCTTACTGTGTTTTCAGTACAATTTTATAATCACACAGACAGACACAGACAGACAGACACACACACACACACACACACACACACACACACACACACACACACACTGCAGGGTATGTGTGTATACACTTTAAAGACAAAGAGGTGTAACCTCATGTTACTTAAGATGTCAAATATCCAAAGAAAAAGTTGATGGTCATTACCCTGAGTGTCACTCAGGACAGGTATACAGACTGCCATTCTTGGCCCAGGTCGAACATGGAGGTAAGACAGCGAAAGGGTTTTGAAGTGCACCCTTTAGTCCTAATCTTTTTGCGATGTGAAAATGATGGGTGCTCCTCTAGGTTTTGAAGTGCACCCTCTAGTCCTAATCACCTTGTGACGTGAACATTATGGCGCTCCTCTAAGGTGCGCTGAAGGCAGAAATGAGCAAGGAAGGGATGCGCTTCCTAGCTGAGTGTGGTCTGTGCTTTGTTTTCTGCACTTCCTAGCTGAGTGTGGTCTGTGCTTTGTTTTCTGCACTTCCTAGCTGAGTGTGGTCTGTGCTTGTTTTTCTGCACTTCCTAGCTGAGTGTGGTCTGTGCTTTGTTTTCTGCATTTCCTAGCTGAGTGTGGTCTGGTTTTTTTTTCTTAACTTCCTAGCTGAGTGTGGTCTGCGCTTTGTTTTCTGCACTTCCTAGCTGAGTGTGGTCTGTGCTTTGTTTTCTGCACTTCCTAGCTGAGTGTGATCTGTGCTTTGTTTTCTGCACTTCCTAGCTGAGTGTGATCTATGCTTTGTTTTCTGCACTTCCTAGCTGAGTGTGATCTGTGCTTTGTGCTTTTTTTTCTGCACTTCCTAGCTGAGTGTGGTCTGTGCTTTGTTTTCTGCACTTCCTAGCTGAGTGTGATCTGTGCTTTGTTTTCTGCACTTCCTAGCTGAGTGTGGTCTGTGCTTTGTTTACTGCACTTCCTAGGTGAGTGTGGTCTGTGCTTTGTTTTCTGCACTTCCTAGCTGAGTGTGATCTGTGCTTTTTTTGCACACTTCCTCGCTGAGTGTGGTCTGTGCTTTGTTTTCTGCACTTCCTAGCTGAGTGTGATCTGTGCCATGTTTTCAGGAGCCCAGAACTTCGATGTGATCCGTTTTGCGACATACCGCACAGCCTGCAAACTGCGCTTCATTCAGAAAAGAACCAATCGTGAGTATATGAGGGATTAACTCTGATCTTGTGTCGTGTCATTTTCTTGTAAGCATTTGTGGTAGGCACACATGTTCTGTGTGCGTGTATTTGTGTGTGTATGTGCATGTGTGTGTTTAAAGTGTTTAGCAAAGTCTGGTAATTCCCTCTTCCCTTTGACTGAAAAAAAATTGTACAGATTTACATCAGAATTGGTAAAAAAATAAAAACAAACACCCCGACCCGCACATGCACACACAAAACAAAAACAGAAATAGGAAAGGTAAGGGATTATACAGTGTCACCAGAAGATTCCACTATATTTTGTGGTGTTGATAGTATCTCTCATGGTAATTTGATCATATAATATGACCTCTGTGATCTTTGAAAGAAAAGTGGTATGTTATGAAAGTGTGCAGTTAAAGATGACATTTAGTTTCTGTCAGATAAGCTTATGTGTATTTGCAAGTGTATGTAGACACATTCTTGCCTCTAGAAGCAGACTTAGCAAAGCAAGTAACCTGTTGGTTTCTCTCTGGTCTCCAACTGGCTTATACAAGCATTTTGATTAGTGTGTGGTGGTTCTCAAACCTGCGAGAAAGTCCCAAGCATTTTGATTGGCTTGCTATTTCATAGTTCTTGAACACTTTAGAATACTCCATTATTACTGATTGGTTAAGCCACACTGTGCTTCTTGAGCTTTCAATTTGATTGTATATGAATAATGTAGAGAATGAGAGAGTGATTGATGATGTGATGTACAAAAACTGAAAGTTTTGAAAAGGACGTTTTTTGTTGTTGTTTTTTTTTTGACACCTTGCAATAGTCACTGAACATTGAATTGTGAAACTTCTGTTGTAATCAGGACTTTGAACTTGCTAGCAGAGTCAGCCTCTCCTCCGTCTGGATCTTCAATGAAAGATCAGAATCAACTCTGACCTTCAAATCATGTCAGTCAGTATAAACAGCCACTATGGGTGCCCAAGAACAAGAGGTTGATTCTTCTTGGTCATACCAACAGTTACACTGTATGGTTTTGGTGGTCTGTTTGTAGGCATTGCAGAAACTGTAGATAGGAGAGTGTTAAAACCTTAAGATAGGAACAGATATATCTGTGTTGTAGAGAGCCTGTTAATCACCTTCACTGAGCATTTCCAGCGTTTTTTTTTTTTTTCTCCTGTTCCGCATCTTTGTTAGCAGAGCCACACTGGATGATTGTTGATAACTGTGTTTTGGAAAACCTTTCTGATAACTGTGTTTGGAAAACCTTTCTGATAACTGTGCTTTGGAAAACCTTTCTGGTAACTGTGCTTTGGAAGACCTTTCTGATAACTGTGCTGTGGAAGACCTTTCTGATAACTGTGCTTTGGAGAACCTTTCTGATAACTGTGCTTTGGAAGACCTTTCTGATAACTGTGCTTTGAAAACCTTTCTGATAACTGTGCTTTGAAAACCTTTCTGATAACTGTGATTTGAAAACCTTTCTGATAATGGTGCTTTGAAAACCTTTCTGACAGACTGGAGTAAGAGGGGCTCATCAGAAACAAGCCTAGGAATTAGTTAAAGCTGCAGGGTTGTTATGTGTGAAAAAAGTTTTGGCTTATAGTGGGGATGAGTACAGCAGTATTTTGGATGTGGGTTTTTGTAAACGTCTGCAAGGTAAGTTTGTTTCCAGAACTGGTCTGATTTGCTTACGACTTCTAGCTTATGGTGATGAAAATATTTCAGTTTTCTGGTAATTTTCTCTTTTCTTGACATGTTCACAGCTATATAGCCAGCTCTTTCCTCTTACTCATGCACAAGACAGTCCCATCCTTGACGTCTGATTGCCAGCTGAAAATGGAATGTGTTGTTTGATCTGTCAGTGCACCAGGTGGACATCTGGAACATGATTGAGGCGTTCCGCGAGAACGGTCTGAACAGCGCCGATGCCCAGCTGGACCTGGGCATCAGTCGCCTGGAGGCCGTGCTCTCCACCGTCTTCACCCAGCTCAACAAGCGCCTGCCGCCCCCACAGCACGTCCATGTGGATGAGTGTGTGGGGCTGACGCTCAGCTGGCTGCTCAATACGTACGACAGGTCAGTCAGAGCACCGTGCAGGGCGTCTTTGCAGGCAGCATGCCTTTATGATATTATAGGCGACTGCTGATACTTACATGTTTTGCTTGTGAGATAAGATCATCAGGTTTTTAGTTTTTCAGCAACTTTTTTCCTCTCCACACTTTTGTTTTTATTCTACTACCTTTTGCTGGCTGCTTTGGGGGTGCTGTTGGATTCCTTTTAGAACCCTTGGTGGTGAGAAAACAGAATTATGGACCATGGTGTGCCTCTATTTGACGCCAAGAGCACAGACACAATCAGCCGTGTCTCCCTGATGAGTTCCGATCCAGTGGACGAAAGGCCTTGGAGCAGGCGATACATATAGATCTGCCTTCGAGAGGGATTGCGATGGTTCCCTCAAGCAGCAAGTGACGGGTTTTCATATTTATAATATACATTTTCCCATTTTCTTCATTTTCAACCTTTTTTTTATTTTTAAAATTTTCAAATCTTTGTCAGGTTGTTACAATAATAATGGAAGAATTGTTAACCTGCACTTGTTTTCCTCCACTCCTTCATTGTTCAGCATTATAAGATCATCTCTGGACAGAGAGATGCTAAATGGGGGATATGGCTTTAACATTTAGTCCTGTAAAAACTGATAGTCTGTTGACAGAGAGATGTTCAATGAAACATTGAGGAAGCTTTTCTCTGTCAGCAGATTGTCTTCTCTTGTGTCATTTACTGTTACTTTAGCCATGAATGA
>JADBJO010001200.1:210000-247500 GCA_016801955.1 Conus betulinus
AAGCCAGTGCTGTTTGTCGTGCCTGTTGACTTTTGGATAAGAGGCATATATGTGTGCTTCCATGATTTCTCAGTGCATTTCTTTTATAACTGCCAACTGCCCAAATGTGTTAAGAATTTTCATAGTCGCTAATCATTCCCTGAATTCTAAACTGGGCGATCAAATCCACCATTTCAAAATTTAGTTGAAAATGTGGGTTTGGGGTGTCATTTTTGGAAAAAGGCTAGTAAAGTTTGGCCAAATAAAGGGATAATGATGCTGCTCAAGTGTGGACATGTAACATGTAGGGAAGCGATGCATGATCTAATGACACCCTGCCGCTGTAGGGTGAAAACACTGTCAGTTCAGAGCCACACTGTTTCCTTCCCCACTGCCTTCTGAATGTGAACTTAGAGCATTGATAGTTCTGCTCAGTGTCTGCTTGCGTGTGAGGGGAATGGGCACTGCAAGCAATATTGATCTGGAGTCATGTGGCTGTAGCGGTTTCTTGATGAGAGAAAGGATTACTGTCCTTGTTTATCATTTACTTTCAGTCCTCCTGGCGGACAGGGTGAAGAGAACAGTGGATTATCTGATGGTACAGTTCAGATCTCAGTTCTGGCCTTGCTCCATGCTGCTGTAAAACACTGTCATGTCCTCAGAACTGTTACCTCATCTCCTCTGGTAGTTTCAAACTGGAAATAAATTTACATTGGGTTTCCCTCAGCTCTCAGACGCAGTAAAATTGGTATATCTCTCGGGGAAAAAAAGTCTTATGAAAATGTTGATATTAGTCAAAATCCTAATTAGTACCTGTCAGCTGTTTATGATGCATGTTCATCAAAAGGAAGGCTGTGACATTTGAACTGTACACTCTTCCTGATGTGGATCATGGAGGTGACAGGATTCAGCAAGTGTATTGAGTCTAGGTCATGCAGACCTGTTTATCAGTACAATTTTCCCCAATTCAACACGGAAAAATCTGTCAGATGTGGAAAAACGTTTTGCTTAATAAGATATGAAAAAGAACTTGTCAGAATATGGGGGAAATTGAAATCAGTGTGTTCAGTCCATTTGTGAATCGATTTGTGTGTTACTGGCTAGTGATTCAGAATTTGATTAGGTCAGTTACTTATTGCTTAAAACAGCAGCTAACATTTAAGTTTATTATTGAGTTTTTCATCTGTTTGTGATCTAGCTTGGTGATTTGATGGAACTCGAGAGTCATATTTGTTGCCATGGAAATTATGGTATTGCCAGTTCACAAGAAAAAAAATTACCAAATTTTGGTACTGAATTGGCCAGTCCAACACTTTTGCCTTCCTTAATCACCCAGATCTTTGTTGATCAGCAATTTCCTGGCCTAATTGATGAGGCTTGTTACAAACCTTTGAAGTCGGGAGATCAAAGAATAACAAGTTTTTAAAAAACTCGATCCTGTTATCTTCATCGATACTGATCTCCAAACATTTTTGCTGGAAATAATTCATTTCAGTACGGAAGTTAAGAGGAAGCACATCAGTGTCTTCCTGTCAGTTTACATGTTCTAAAGATGAGAGTGGCAAGTTTACCTGAAATCCATGCCAAAACCCATGCTTTGCCTTGGACTAAGCTCAGGTGCCCACTATTGGAACTGACACGTCAAAACAGTTTCTGTCAGTTACAGTGTCATAGATGCCTAAAGTAAGATTAAGTACAGAAAAAAAGTTGAATTTTATGAAAGAAAATTTTCATGATAACCCCTTCCCCATCCTTCCACACACACCCTTCCCCCCCCTCTCCACCTGTGTGTGTGTGTGTGTGTGTGTGCGTGTGTGTGTGTGTGTGTGTGTGTGTGTGTGTGTGTGTGTGTGTGTGTGTGTGTGTGTGTGTGTGTGTGTGTGTGTGTTAGAGAGAGAGAGAGAGAGAGAGTGTGTATGTCTCCTCTCATGCTCAGAGAGAGAGAGCAGGCCAATACTCACAACAAATGGCTGAGCAGATTAGATAACTGACAATTCTGTTGTGTTCTCAGAGCGACAGATAAATAGATCTGACTATGGAATATGTGGAAATGAGGATGTGGTTTTTAACTTTTTATGAGCTTTAGCTTTGGATAGGATAACCTTTATGAAATTTAGCTCTTGGATAGGATACATATTGGCTATTTTGTTGGTTATGATGGTCAGTGCAGTTACAAGGTATCAAGTGTTGGCAATATCAGAAAAATGATTATGAGTATTTACATACAAGATTATATCCTGGTTAAGAGGGAGGGCTTGAAACATATCCAAAACAAGGAAAAATACAAACAGAAAGCCAGCAAAAAGCCTTAAAGGTGTCTGACTGTCAACAAAAATAAGTAATGGTATGACTGCTAAAAGTTACTGTTAATAAGTATTTTCTTCATGTAATTGAACATGCCTCATATTATGCATGGGAAAAAAGAACATTAGTTATCTTGCATCTAAATTCTGATTTTTGTTCACAAATACTGAAAAACTGTGCCAGGAATACTAACTTGTAATGGAAAGTGTCAACAGGTGTGGCCATGTGTGACCTATATTGTTGGTGAAGGTGTCGACTCTGTGAGGAATTTTTGATGTGGTATGGGTCACATATGACCTGCATCACTTGAAGAGGGATAAAAACAGTCAAAATACACAGCAGGGCTTTTGTAAATTGCATGGGTCATGGGCTACTCACAGTCTTAGGAGAATATGATAATAATAAAAAAAAGTAACAGCAAAAACCAGTGACTGTGAGTGGTAAAGGTTAATCATCATGGAACAGCAGCAATGACCCAGTAGAAGATAAGCAATTATCATCACAATGACCCAGTAGAAGATAAGCAATTATCATCACAATGACCCAGTAGAAGATAAGCAATTATCATCAGAAATTGTTAGAGATGGTTGAGATTTATTTGACTATTCTTTCGTAACAACAGACATATTTGAAAACCAAGATTTTTGGCCCATTTGTCTGAAAGTTAGTTTCCATGCTTGCTATAGTCATACTTCTGATTAAAGTAAGAAAATGACTGCATTTAACATGCCTAGATAAGGTGTGTTTTCTGACAGATCAGCTGCCAGTGTGGACCTATGTTGGCATGGGCTGTGTCTGGTGTTTTCAGAATTCGCAGGTGAATGTGAATGACTTTCTGACTGTGTTGATGGGCGTGCCGGGCCCGCAGTATTTGATGTGGCTGCCCACACTAACACGCATGGGACAGGTAGAACTTGTGTTCATCACAGCATTTCAATTGCCGCTGTCTTGGTTCATCACAGCATTTCAATGGACAATGAATGAAGGCTTGACAATGCTTGATCTTTTTTTGAAGAATCCTGATGCATTCTGAGTATGTTTGTGTGTCTGTGAGTCACTGGATTTCTAATATGGATCAAAAGATTGAAAAAAGGTTAGATTTCCATCGCCTGTTGGCCCTAGGTACCATGAACTGCTAGAGGTTCATAGTGACCAGGGCACAGCATGAAGAAAAGGTGGAGTCTATCCCTCTACTTCTGCTGCCTTTAACCTTCCCTGAACCGAAAATGGTTCTTACTGACTGCTGGATGGATGGAGAAGGGTGTCAGGCTGAAACATTCTAAGACCATATGGTTTGAAACTCTCAACCGTCGGACCCCATACTCATATGCTCAAAGCATATGACTGGGTCCCCCCGATACACACACTGCAGGATCCCTAAAGTGCTGTGACCTTCAGCATGTGTATGTACACACAGGCGAGGGGTTTGCCAGGGGCAGGTCTACACCTGTTCCACTCCTTTTTCCAGGGTGCTGCCAGGGATCAAACCCTGCACCCCTCAGATAGAGCAGGAGATGCTGTAACCACTGGACTATTGCGCTTGTCTGTGGTCTTAACTGTTGACACGTTTGTCAGTTTTGACCCTGACCTGGGAAGACTTGTTCATATTGCGGTTGCTTTGGATTGCCTGTTACATGGGTAGTCTCTGTCATATTTTCTTTTTATTCTGTCAAAATGTTTGTGTGTATGTTCTGTCTTGGCATCTTTATTGGCATGTATGCCTGCACATGTTTGCATGCACAATGAAATGATGTATTTGCACACATCAAACATGTACATGCATGCACAAAGAAATGATGTATTTGCACACATCAAACATGTACATGCATGCAGCACAATTGCATGCATGCATATGCACATACATGCATAGCAGAAGTGATAGGCTAATGCATACACAAGTATACAGATGCACATGCATAGGCACATGTATATATATTTCCATAGATGGTTTTTACTCAGACACACTTACGCAAATATGCAGCTATATGCAGCAGCTCGTATAAGTGCATATACACACTTACACACATGCACATGTACACATAACACACCCACACACATGTAACCATGCTTGCGCCCACATACATGCATGTGCGCACACACATATGCATGCACACACATGCATGCATGTACACGTACACATGCATGCACACACGCACTCACCACACACACACACACACACACACACACACACACACACACACACACACACATGCGCACACACACACACACACACACACACTCTCTCTCTCTCTCTCTCTCTCTCTCTCTCTCTCTCTCTCTCTCTCTCTCTCACACACACACACACACACACACACACAAACACATATCCATGTTTGTATGCTTTTAGGACTGGTTAAAGAAGGAATGTTCAGAGCATTCTTAACTTATCTTTTCATGAAATATAGTAATAAAAGATGAATTTGTATTCACGCAGCACACTGCAATTTAGGCATTTTGCTTCATCATATTCATGTAGTTCCACTTGTCTCTTTAGAGTTGTGAAATGTATCCTTAGTTCACGTGGAGAGAGTGCTGAAAGTGCACTTTGTGCTCACCCACAGAAAGCACAGAAAATGTACTGCTAGGTAACAGGGATGGCAGCTATAACTTTTGTCTTAGGTGTTAGTTTTCTTCCAGTTTGATTTCCAAAGAGAAGATTTTTTTTTTTCACCTGCTAACAAAAAAAGGAAGATAATTAAGTTTGTTGGTGTTTATTCCAGAACAGGTACTTTTTTTTTTTTTTTTATGAAATGCAAACAGGTGCTCATGATCATGATAAAGATGCTGAAGTGCATGTGTTTGGATTGTCAAATGTATGTGAATTGCATTATGATGTAGAAAATGAAGATTAATGGGTTAAAAACCTGCATATTATTAAGTGTGCCAAAATGACTTGACAGTCTTCTGAACAGAGACTTCTTCACTTGATCAATTAAAATGTCTTACAGATCAAATCGCATGCATTGTCTTAAACATAATTTTTATCATGGTTGTACTGATGTTAGTCAATGTTTTAAGTTCTCGAGCACATATCAGAACATTGCACTTGAAACGGGAAAGTTATTGAAATGGTGTGGGCTTTAGAATATCTAGTCAGAACTGTTTCAATCCTATGCTAGATGTAACTATTTCAGTCTTACTCTAGATGTAACTATTTCAGTCTTACTCTAGATGTAACTATTTCAGTCTTACTCTAGATGTAACTGTTTCAGTCTTACTCTAGATGTAACTGTAGTCTTACTCTAGATGTAACTGTTTCAGTCTTACTCTAGATGTAACTATTTCATTTCAGTCTTACTCTAGATGTAACTGTTTCAGTCTTACTCTAGATGTAACTATTTCAGTCTTACTCTAGATGTAAACTGTAGTCTTACTCTAGATGTAACTATTTCAGTCTTGCTCTAGATGTAACTATTTCAGTCTTACTCTGTATGTGTTCTGTAGCACCACTAATTCACTAATGTCTGCCTGCGCTGTTGTCACAGTGCCTCTGTTGTCACCATGATAACCAAGGGGAATGCACTGTTGGTTAACTTGCATGTTGATGCACTGTGTTGCAGTCGTTCACCCAGTGCAGTGTGAGGGATGTCACCGGGCATCGTTCACACAGGATCCGCTACAAATGTCAAAACTGCTTCAAGTATAATCTGTGTCAGGACTGTTTTTGGCGGGGACGCACCTCCGGCATTCATAACCCTGATCACCAGATGAAAGAATACACCAGTTATGTGAGTGTGTCTCTGCCCTGCTTGAACCAGCTGAAGTTTGAGGAGCATTGCCTGATTCTTTTCTGTCAATAGATGATAGATGACTTTACGCTGCCATGCTTGTTTTTTCACTGGGCAGTCTGCTTGTATCCTTTTGAGAGTGTCTCTCAGAAAAACTGAAGACTTGAGTTGATCTTTGTAAGACTTTCATCACATGATGGCGATGACCCTCGGCAGGTGTTGAGCTGTTCACATGATGGTGGATCCCTCATGTATATTGTATTTTATTTATGTGATTTTGTTGTTGTTGCTGTCTTCCTTTTTCTTTGCCGCCCCAGGGGCAGCACACACACTCCTCATATTGGCCCGCCATGCACAGCCCACATCCTGGTTATCCCTGTGCAGCCCCAGCCACAGCAGTTCACAGGAAACAGACAGTTCCAAGACGTCATAAAGCAACCTGGCAGAGGAGACACAGCTGTGCTGTGGGGTCACTTTGGTGTGGCTTAACTTTGCCTGTTGTGTCCCAACATGTTCAGGACACCACTTATTAAGCACCTTGTGATGACAATAGTTGCTTAGTTGCAAAGCGAACCTAGGTGAATGCTCCCCTCCGTAGGCTGCCATCATGTTTCTGTGCTATATTCTCCACTTTTTTTCTGTAAGGCTGCCTTGTTGATGTATCATACATACCATCTGACGTTTGTCTGATTTTTCTTCTTCTCCTCCTTTTTTTTTGTTTTTTGTTTCCAGAAGCAGTTTCTTGTAATCAAGATAATAAATTCCCCCACTCTCCCTCCACCTCATGTTCTTCCATAAAACCTCAAAATCTTGTGACAAGTCATTTGACTGTGTGGTCAAGTTGTGAGGAAGGTTTCTCTCTGGGAAGTGGTGGTGTGCTTTAATAATGCTCAGCATTAGTGAAGTGTTTCCTGTGCTGCCACAGTGGCATTTATCCTAAGGTGATGATATGCAGCTAGGCTTTTTTGTGCTTTTGTCATCTGGAACTATTTTGGGGGATGGAGTGAGCAGGGATTTAGTCTATTGATTGGCTTTATATAGATGTCAACACTGAATTTTTCAAGAGAGGAAGCCGTCCTGTGTTTAATGCAAACATTCAGCATTTTGCTATAGATTCAGATTAATTGTCAATGTTTGATGATCCATAGAAACATGTAAACAAATCACTTGTCTATTAATTATGGCATGTGTTGTTTGTTCATGGTGACCTTGAGGGACACTAGACAGTGATACAATGAAGATTTTGATTGTGTTGATTATGACATTTTGTCTATGTGTATCAGTTCTAAGAATGAGAACATCATTGTTATTGCTGTGTTGATTGTAATGTTCAATACATAGCAGACTTTGTTGTCTTTCCAGAGGTCAGGCACCAAGCAACTTGGACACTCCATAAAAAAAAATCATTCCAGTGTGCACCTCAGCGGTCCAATCACAAGCTGCCACAGTTCCCAGAAGCACCAGAAAAAACAATAGATTTATCTTTTATTGTGTAAGTATTTGTTAGGTGTTTCTCTTCATGTTTGCCATGCATAATATCAGATATGATGCTATCATCTCCTGACAAAGTGGTTTTAGGGGCGTCATGGTGTTCTCTATACTCTGTAGTGAGCAACAGAAGGAGATTGCTGCCTTGTGAGAATTCGCCACATCTTTTGGATGAACAATGATCAGAATGTTTGTCTATGCCCATCTCTTCTCCAAGTTTCCTGATGCATGCTGGGTATATTTTCATGTTTTCATACAACTGTGACGTGGATTACGATAGGATCTCCACTGTATTTGACATTTGTTATGCATACATCCCAAGGTCAGAGTCAGGTGTTTACAGGTCGACACTCGTCTTGACCTCGGATATCAAGCATCATCAGATGCTATACAGACTTGAACTCCCAACTCACTGATGGAAAGTACAGTGTTCTGACTATCCATGTGTAGCTCCCTCTTTGTCACACCAAGCATGAAATTCCTTCACGTTTGTTGCAAAATCTGATGGATTTTTTTTCTTTTTTACAAAATCTGATGAATTCTTTTAGCACAATCTGATGCATTTTTTTGTGTGCAAAATCTGCTGAAAATGAAAATGGTCACCCCCAAAAAACAAATTGCTGAGTGTTGTTCCTCAAATATTCATTAAGAATGCTAAGAACAAAATGCAGTAGTGCAAAAATACTACTGTTCTCTTCCTTTTAGGATATACAGAACAAAATGTTATTTTTTCGTTTAGATACTCAAGAAATCTTCAGTTTGCATCATCAGTACACACAGTGTGAAAGTCATTTGCCAAAAACAAATGTGTATCCTATTATGTTGGTGGACATCATGAAATGATATGAAACATCGATATTTTGACTCAGCTAGTCACTGATGAATGGAATTATGTATGAAGCACCCCTCTGAGTTAGTTACTGATGAATGGAATTATGTAAGAAGCACCCTCTGAGTTAGTTACTGATGAATGGAATATATATAAGAAGCACCCTCTGAGTTAGTTACTGATGAATAGAATTTTGTAAGAAGCAGGGTCCAGAGAGAGATGCTTTCTGGCTCACACTGGCTCCAGGACTGGGCAGTGATTGTTATCAGTCAGTGACTTGCTGAAGGTGTGCCCAGTACATGCTGTGTCAGAGTTGTCACTGCTGAACACAGTGGAAGTGACTGGACACAGCGGGTCAGTGTCACTTCTGGTGGTCTGCCTCGTGAAGTGACTGGGCAGCGGGTCAGTGTCACTTCTGGTGGTCTGCCTCGTGAAGTGACTGGGCAGCGGGTCAGTGTCACTTCTGGTGGTCTGCCTCGTGAAGTGACTGGGCAGCGGGTCAGTGTCACTTCTGGTGGTCTGTCTCATGACAATCTGACGCTGAGTGCTCCATGTGGTCTCTGAAGCTGATGCAGAGACCAGAGAGTCTTGGTGGCGCTGTTGTTTGGGGAACGGGAATTAGCGGCATAGCAGTCCAGTGCCACTGCTGATAATGTACAGAAGATGAGAGGAAGAAGGAAGAAAAATTCATGTGTTAAAATCATGGATATGTTTACATATAATATGATATAATATAATATGATATGGTATGATTTGATATAATGTAATATGATATAATGTATTGTTATGTAATATTATTTTTTATGACATTTTGCTATGTGTTATATAGATAATATATCTTTTTTCTGTGAAAACAGATGAATTAATGTCCTGACAGGCTTTGTCTACTTAAAACAAGTTGTTGTTCAGAGACCAGTGGTACACAGGGGAATCCAGTAAAGAATGTTCTTTTTTTTGTCGTATAAGTATGGGCCCAGTGAGAGATGTAGAGATGCACCTGTGACAATTGTTGTGTAAATATGGACCGAGTCAGAGGTGTAGAGATGCACCTGTGACAGTGTTGTGTAAATATAGAGCCAGTGAGAGGTATAGAGATGCACCTGTGACGGTGTTGTTGCAGGCCACCTACCCCAGTGGTGGCGCACAATGGACTAGGGGACCGCTCCATGTCCCAGTCTGCTGATCTCACCTCCCTGGACAGCAGCTCCAATGCTCGCAGGTAATCTCCCTTGTCTGTGTCACTGAGGCCTGTGGACTGTCTGGTTCTTCTTTGAGTAAATGCATACCCAAATTACCAGACTTTTTTAGTGCTAGACAAACTGAAGTGCTGTTTTGGAAGCAACCACAGAAACCCAGCAAAGCCCATGTGCACGTGATTTTGATTGGGCTGGCCCAACAGAAATATTCCTTGTCAGTGGTGGTAAACAGGTTTTCGTTCAATGCATATCTGTTTTCAAGACTTGTTTATCTTGACAGGGGTTCTTTGTCATTACAGTTCTTGGAAAATCCTTGAAAGTCCTTGAGGTTTGAATGGCATTATGCAAGGCTTTGAAAGCCCGTTTAGAGCTGGATTTTTTCTGGATGTACTTGAAAATTCCTCAGAAATGGTTGCAGATTCTCAGAAATTAAAGACAGGACAGTTAACCTTGAAGGTTGCTAATTATTTTTTTTAGTGTGTTGATGATTAAGCTGCACAGTTGTTAATTGCTATTGTATTACTGTTAGCAGATTTGCTTCATGTTTCTGTTGATATAATATGTTGTGCTAAGGGTTTGTGACATATGGTATTGATTTTACAAGCTTTGAAAATGAAGTCAGGTCATGGAAAATCCCAAGAATATCTCTGATGAAACTGTATGAAATCTGGTCAGGATGCCAGTGTTGGTGAACCAGGTCTTGTTCGAAATTGTGCAGTTATAATGACGATAATAGTTAAGTTACAATACAACATGAACAAAGATATGCCCAGCCTTGGTGTTTTTCATTTGTGGAGAAACTCACGCAAATTCTGACACTGTTTACAAAAGAGCTTGTATCAAGACACTGCTTTCCAAAGAACAGTTGCCAAGACATTGTTTACAAGCCTGGTATCAAGATATGCAGAAAAAGTGACCCTCAGGACCTGCACAGCCTATTGGTGCTTGTCTTTGTATCTGCTCATGCCTTCGCCACACACTCACCCTCTAACTCTCAACCATTGTCAGCCATTGTTTGTCATCACACACACACACACACATGCATGGAAAACACATGCACAAACATTTACTCATGCACACATGCATGTAGACATTCATGTGCATAAACATGCACACATACAGACAAACAACCACATATCCGCTCATCAACATACCTACACCCTTCCCTATCCCCCCTCCCGAAACACATACATACACACACACGCACACACACACGCACACGCACATGCTTACACACACACACACCGACACAGACACATGCATGCAGACATTCACACACTCCTGTACGCATATCCACACACACATGCACGTATACATGTATGTGCACACCTGCATGCATATGTGCAAACAAGGTCATCATTAATGGACATAAATCAGACTTTGTGTATGCAATCTTAAGACACTGATATTAAGAAATCTGCACATGAAACACATTGCCTTTTTTTTTATAGTTTCATTCTTTACAAAGTCTGGTTTAACAAATGAACGTTTCCAACAATCAAAATATGTTGGGATCTATGAGAGAAGAAAACGAGGTAAAGCAAACATAGGGTGCATGAAAAACATTGACCCACATGTGGCGTTTAGTGTGTGTGTGTGTTTTGTATGTGTTTTTGCCCATGTCATGAACTATACAAGGAGACACAGGTTCAGAGTTTCATGTGTAATGAATCCTTTTGTATGTTGTAGCCCTGGCAAGCTGACTGCCAGTGTGGACTCCTGTCGCATTGATGATGAGCACAGGTTGATAGCGCGTACGTACGCTGCGCGCCTGGCTGCGGACAGTCACAATGCGGTGAGTTGAGAAAGAGAGGTAGCCAGTGAGTGGGCAGGCATGTGTGTGTGTGTCAGACTGGTGCACCCCAACACTTCTGATGCATTGTACACCATTTTCTGAACTTTGTACTTAATACATCAAATTCATACTTAATGCAATTGTTCCCTCCCCAATCCCCAGGCTGTCCCTCCAAAATACACCAACTGCAATTGTTGTAAAGTGTATTTAGTGTAAATTTGAAAGTCATGTCTCTTTTTAAAAAAAAAACACATCATGCTCTAATAGTTATATTAACCCCTTACATTGGTTACTAAACAACGTACTATTAAGTAAGTTGTCTTGTGAAATAATGGAAGGAAAGTTTGACAAAAATAGTTACATTTGTATAATATGCATAACTTTTCAACGGTTTGTATTTGAACATGACATACAGAATGAAAATTGTTAGTAATTGAATAAAGAATAATATAAAAGAGAAGTGGTGTGCTTGTGAGTGTTTGATTAGGTGCTTACCTGTCTAGAATGTTAAAATAACAGGTGAAAACAGGTGGCACATCCTGCTTGTCATTCTCAAGAGCTTTTTTACAAATAATCCAGTCAATGATGTTCCACAGTATCCAGAAGTAAGTTGCATCCTTTTTGAAAGAAAAGTCAGTGTGGATTATACCTGTCTTCATATAGGTAATCTAGGTAAGAATGAATAGGGTACAGTTCACTTTTTACATTGAAAACGCATGCTGATAACACACGCGCAAAAAAACAAAAATGGTCGCTATCAACAAATGTAATAGTTAGCCCACACTGTCGTCGTTTATGTTCAAAAGGTTTAGGATCATCTGGAAGCGCTACACTGAGTTTTTCTTCCCCCCGCTGAATGGCATCTTGAGATTCCCCTCACCCGAAGGCACTCGTCCAATCATTGTCCGTGTCGATCTCAAAATCATGATTACATGGTGCTTGATATAAACCAAAACCATCACCCACCCACACCCAGTTCATTCATTAGAAATGTCCATAACTTCTTCTTCACCTTTTTTTTTTTTTTCACAAGAAATTCAGCTGAAACATCATCAAACAAATTCTAAATGTAATTAATAGCGCACCGCCGCCAAAAAAACCGTAGACAAACAAGACAAAACACGATGCGTTTCGACCACTTAGGTCTTCTTCAGGCAAGATACAAAACACTCAGGACAACGAAAATGAACAAGCAATCACTTATCTTCATCCACTTCAGCGCAAGATGGGCGTTGAATGAAATCGAGGCTGTCAAGAAGGAGATAATGTGTGGGTCAAGGTAGTAAAGATGATATTGTATTACTGATAGGAATAATGATAATGGTAATGATGATGATCAAAATATTTAAAAAAAAAAAAAAAAACAAGATTACTACCTCTTATGGTGATAATATGGCAATAGTAGTTGTAGTATGGGAGAAAGGAAAGTGGGTTAGAGGATTCTTAAACAGCATGGTTGCTGTGGCAACGGCCTTAGTGTGATGGTGATGTTAATGGTAGTGATGGTAATATCAATAATGACAATGGTATTAATGATGATAATGCTAACAACTATAGCAATAGTAATGGTAATAATAGTACTGATAATAAAAGCATGACATAGAAAATTTAATAACAAATATATTGATATTAGTAATGATAATAATAATATTAATACTTGTCCCTGAGGCTTTGCTATTTTTGTTTGCCTGACGAGTCAAGTCACACTATACATTACAAGCTGCTACTAACCATCAAATAAGCTAAAACACTGAAAATCCCCAGGGCTCGCTCAGTCATTCAGGCAAATTGGTTTGTCACTGAGCCATAGTTTTTCTTATCTGTTTGTGTTGGTAAAACTAGGTTTGCAAGGCTCACCCTACAGCGCGACTTATGTCGCGACAACCAGTGACGGCCATGACGTAATGGCATGACATATGTCGCGACAACCAGTGTAGGGTTAATACTAATGCCCAGATGCTAGTCACCCATATCTTTCAATTTAAAAAAAAGTTGTCAGGATAGACACTATTGAGAACGAAGAAACTTCCAAAGTGCACTGGTCTGGTATGCATGCATGCATGCATGCATGAGCGTGTGTGTGTGTGTGTGTGTGTGTGTGTGTGTGTGTGTGTGTGTGTGCACGTGCGTGTGCGTGTGTGTGTGTGTGTGTGTGTGTGTGTGTGTGTGTGCATGTGTGTGTGTGTGTGTGTGTGTTTTGTGTGGGTGTGGGTGTGGGGTGGGGGTGTAAACTAAATATTACACTTTTGTTTTTGCTGTTGTTGTTTCTGTCTTGACTTCTGTATCCAATATCCTTTGCTCATTCTGGCATGCCCATACACAACCACACTGAGGCTTGTAATGTATCGCAGTCATAACATCAGCCGTCAACAGGGAGCAGTCATCAAATCATTATAAAACAACTCATCAGAGGAGACAACTGCACCACTGCCAAGTCACTTTCGTGGTGTTCAGGTGTACCTGCCTTGATGCAGCAGATGTAGAACATCGCTAACCAGACCTCCTTATTGAAATTATAATGAGAATATTACTCTTTCATTTGCCATACTCTTTGTTCTACACACACTCAGAAAAGGTCCATTCAAATTTATTTTAGCTTGCTCGCTTTTACTCTGTGTGTGTGTGTGTGTGTGTGTGTGTGTGTGTGTGTGTAAAGTCAGAAAGGAAGGTAGGACAGCTGACTTGAGGAGTTGCCTCCCTCAGTCTCCTCACACTGTGTTATGATGTTAGACGTGCATGAAATAGTTGGGTCCAGACAAGTTTCAGTCACAGAGGACCATGTTGATCACTGTGGAACAGGCTGGATATGTGACATGTATCATGATACTGGCAGTGCAGGTATAGGCAGGGTGCACACAGAGATTTTTGGAGGGGGTGGGGGGGACCAGTGAGGAGAGAGAAAATGTCCTCACAGGAATGGAAGAAAAGCTGCTGGCTGCGAATCTTGCATGGTATAACCTGCTTGTAGCGCCATATGATCAGCACAGCAAGATCAGTCCAAGTTCTGGAGTTTGCAGAATAGGATGTGACACTGTCACGCACATACTTGTTCTGTACATTCCACAAGTTTTATTGTAAGCCGTAAGCCTTCATTCCATTTGTCTGCTCATCTCCCTGCCTTTTTGTTCTGACTTGTCCTACGTAAACTTGTTTTGACTTGTCCTACGTGAACTTGTTTTGACTTGTCCTACGTACGTAAACTTGTTCTGACTTGTCCTACGTAAACTTGTTCTGACTTGTCCTACGTAAACTTGTTTTGACTTGTCCTACGTAAACTTGTTCTGACTTGTCCTACGTAAACTTCTTTTGACTTGTCCTACGTAAACTTATTTTGATTTTGTACACTCAGACAGTTTCGATGTTGTCTTCTTCCCATTTGTCACTCTGTCTTTCTTTGTGTCTGTCTGTCTGTCTGTCTTTTTTCTGCCTCAGTTTTTGTCTGTTATCCACATCGGCCACTTTAGCTTTGGTTGGTATGGATGTTTAATGTCTGACCTGAATGTAAGGAACTGAGGAATGAAACTCGCTGGCTGTCCAGATCATTCCGAAGATGCCTGTCCGTTGTCTGCATGGTGGGCAGGATGTAACGTCCTCCTCAGTGTGACCTGTGTCTGCATGGTGGGCAGGATGTAACGTCCTCCTCAGTGTGACCTGTGTCTGCATGGTGGGCAGGATGTAACGTCCTCCTCAGTGTGACCTGTGTCTGCATGGTGGGGCAGGATGTAACGTCCTCCTCAGTGTGACCTGTGTCTGCAGAGTGGGCAGGATGTAACGTCCTCCTCAGTGTGACCTGTGTCTGCAGAGTGGGCAGGATGTAACATCCTCCTCAGTGTGACCTGTGTCTGCATGGTGGGCAGGATGTAACGTCCTCCTCAGTGTGTGACCTGTGTCTGCAGAGTGGGCAGGATGTAACATCCTCCTCAGTGTGACCTGTGTCTGCATGGAGGCTGGTTGGTCGAGTGGATGAAGTGTTTTTTTCTTTTGTCCCAAGGGGTACTGAGTTCACTCACCACTCCAGGATGAAGGAGATTTTCTCTCTGTAATCATCATCTGTGCAGATTCCTACCCTCTAGCTCCTGTTGATGAGACTGTAATCCTTGGTT
The DNA here is from genome assembly GCA_016801955.1 of Conus betulinus. Taxonomy (NCBI): domain Eukaryota; kingdom Metazoa; phylum Mollusca; class Gastropoda; order Neogastropoda; family Conidae; genus Conus; species Conus betulinus. The sequence goes on from JADBJO010001200.1 coordinate 225,423, forward strand.
CTGTGTATGAATGCATACATAATGAGGAAACAAAAAACCAAAAAGGCTGTGCATGTGCCTTGACCCATTGAGGACACAACCAAAAAGGCTGTGCATGTGCCTTAACCCATTGACGACACAGCCAAAAAGGCTGTGCATGTGCCTTAACCATTGAGGACGCTGTCGTCTTGGGCCAGCAGAACTACTGGCTCCACGCTTCCTTCAAAGTTTGGTTAGAAAATAGGTAGTGGAACAAAAGAAGCACCGTAATGGTTTTCTTTGTAGACAGACTGGCCTAAAGTTTGGCATATTGATAGCAGCTAGAGTAAGCTTTAGCGTAATGACATTTATATTGCTATAGCAGCTGAGTGGCAGCCATGTTGGAAAAGGATGTAATTTTCTGAACAAACATTCACACTGTTATGTCATTAGATAAGATGGAGTTCAAAACACAAAGAGAGCAGCTGTTACAAGGTATCTCGAAATTTGTCTTAAATGTGTTAAAACTCATTCCATCCCTTATAGAGGAACGTGTCATTATACACTAATGTTATAAATCACACACGCACACACACACACACACACACACACACACACACACACACACACAGACTCTACACACACACACACACCATAAGTATTTTGACTTGAGCAGTTCTTGTTGCAAAGTGAAACGACTGCAGGCGGAAATCTAAACAAATCTTAAATAAATGTCAGCGAACCGCCCAGAGAAACGTGGACAAACGAGTCACAAGACAGCACACAACGCGTTTCGACCTCATAGGTCTTCCTCAGGTGAAATAAAGACGGACAAAATAACGAAAATGCACTTAGCTTTGATCGCTTCAGATTGCTTCTGAAGTTCAGCGCAAGGAAGTTGATTCAACGCCTTCCTTGCGCTGAACTCGGAAGCAATCTGAAGCGATCAAAGCTAAGTGCATTTTCGTTATTTTGTCCGTCTTTATTTCACCTGAGGAAGACCTAAGAGGTCGAAACGCATGTGTGTTGTCTTGTGACTCATTTGTCCACGTTTCTCTGGGCGGTTCGCTGACATTTATTTAAGATTTGAGCAGTCCTTGTCAAGAGATGTGATACAACCATGAAAAGTACTGTCATTGAGCTGCATGATGATTATGTTAAATGATTTTTGGTTACAGGTAAATCAGTATTTCCTTGAACCTCTTTGTTGTGCTGTGAAGTGCAAAGACTGTTAAGTTCTGGCGCAGCGCATTGCTCTCTGGATGTACATTACACTGTGGGTGTTTTATATGTCTAATACAGCACAGTGTTCTCTGTATGTCTATTGTGCACCAGGCATAAATTCTGAGTCGAGTTCAGCTCAGCGCAGTATTTTCTGGATGCACAGTATGTGTCTCAGACACACGCATTTTCACTTTCTCTCACCAATCCCAGTGCAAGAGAAACTTGTCAGAGGCAAAGTGAATTATTTCCCTTGGACTCTTTTCTGTGTGTGAAGCAAGTAGTCCAACTTGTGAATGTTTGGCAACGTGGGAAGCATGACTAAGGACGTCGGTGTTTGCTTGAAGAAGTCGTTTGTCAGCTAATGCATGATAGTCAGAGGGAGGGAAGAGAGGAGATTTTCATTGGAATTTTAGAAGACATTATCTGCCGGGGCAATAACCCTTCGAATTGAAAAGGAAAATAATGGGAGTTTCAGTCAACTTTCGCTTATGTTTGAATAATTGTTATTTCTTTCTTTTTTTTTTTTTAAGATGACTGCTTGAACTTCTAAGGCATCTCTCTTGCGTCATTTGTTCTCCTCAAGGAATAGTCATGTACTGTTTTGTTTTCATTGTTTGTTTTTTTTCCCATGTCAGTGTATTAACTGTTGTGAAAGTCAACTTGTCTGCATCGTTTTTATTACCATTGGTGGCAAACTGGTTATATTTTATTGTCTGCATCATTTTCATTACCATTGGGGGCAAACTGGTTATATTTTATTGTCTGTGTCGTTTTCATTACCATTGGGGGCAAACTGGTTATATTTCATGGTCTGCATCATTTTCTTTACCATTGGTGGTGGCAAACTGGTTCTATTTCATTGTCTGCATCATTCTTGTTACCATTGGTGGCAAAACTGGTTACATCTTATTGTCTGCATCGTTTTCATTACCATTGGTGGCAAATGGGTTATATTTCATGAAAAATGTTATTTCTTCTGTAGTTTCAGTAATCATGGGAACAAACGTTTACTTGCTTCTGTGACCACAGCATGTACTTCTGTGACCACAGCATGTACTTCTGTGACCACAACATGTACTTCTGTGACCATGGCATGTACTTCTGTGACCACGGCATGTACTTCTGTGACCACGGCATGTACTTCTGTGACCACGGCATGCACTTCTGTGACCACGGCATGTACTTCTGTGACCACGGCATGTACTTCTGTGACCACGGCATGCACTTCTGTGACCACGGCATGTACTTCTGTGACCACGGCATGTACTCAGCGATTGTGACATGATTACAGAAAAGGCAACTTTCAGATGCTTTACAAAAGGGAGACAGCGACCAAGGAAATTGGCTTTTTTTCATCTCAGAGAAAATGTAGAATGGTCTTGAAATTACCCAGAGTTAGTTATTCTTTACTTGTTTTCCAGGTGTGAGATTGAACTGTCAGTACTTTGGTGGTGCATGGGAGGTGGCATATTTGACTTTTTGTGTGCCCTTGAACCCTTGTTTATGTCACTCTGATGACTTCCAGACTATGTCTGTCCGTCTGTGGTGGGTCTCTGTTCTCTGAGAGCTGGTGAGGGGCTGGTCCACTCACTCTCGATCTTCTCTGTTGTCTGAGAGCTGGTGAGAGGCAGGTCCATTCACTCTCTGATCTCTGTTGTTTGAAAGCTGGTGAGGGGCAGGCCCATTCAGTCTCTCATCTTCTCTGTTGTCTGAGAGCTGGTGAGGGGCAGGCCCATTCAGTCTGATCTTCTCTGTTGTCTGAGAGCTGGTGAGGGGCCGGCCCATTCAGTCTCTCATCTTCTCAGTTGTCTGAGAGCTGGTGAGGGGCCGGCCCATTCAGTCTCTCTCATTCTCAGTTGTCTGAGAGCTGGTGAGGGGCAGGACCACTCACTCTCTGATCTTCTCTGTTGTCTGCCTCTTGGTCCTCCTGTGCTATTTTGTTTTCTTTTTTTTTTTTCTTGTTGTTTTGTTTAATGCCAGCACAGTTGATCTTGAACTATGCCTGATCACTTTATCTTTCTCCTCTTGACATTGTTGTGCAGGTCAACATCGGAACCAGTGGGACTGTCTGTACACTGTTGGAGACACAGTGATTTGTAATGTGATCTTTCATGAAATGTTGAAGGTGTGTTGCTGTGGTACCTCATCTCCTGGGCTTGGACTTTTTCTTTGGAGACATGCAGCAGGTGTGCAAGTTTTGCATGGGCACAGAGGTGTAGAGGTGACCAGTATCTGCATTAGCTGATTGTTAATGGGGAAAGAGATGTGTGCTTGTCATGCCAGAGGGTCTTGAGTTGTGTCAGTGATGCTATGGTCTGCACCATTCTGATCAGGGCTCCTGGTTTGAATCCTTCCGTTGTCACAGGGTCTCCCGAGCACTTGAGGCACTTGACAATTTCAAGTCTGATCCTCCACTTTGATTTCTTACTCAACGTTGGTCACGATTTTTTGTGTTCTTTCTTTCTTTCTCAGTGTTGGTCACAATTTTTTGTCTTCTTTCTTTTTCAGAAATAAACGTACAAATGTTAGTTATTTTGTATGTTTAAAGCAAAAACTTTCAGTTTTAGAGGCATTTTTTTTTTAGTCATTAACATAGCTCATTTGGCCACGAAGCCTGTTCTAAGATTATGTTCACATAGATGTCGTTTTACAACTCCTTTCTTTTTCTCTCCCCCCTCCCTCCCCCCCCTTCCTTCCCCTCCTTCTTAATCTCATTTTCTGTTTTTATTTGTCTGTCCTCTGTCCCTCCTGCTTGCTGTTTCTCCCTTTCTTGTTCTCTGTCCATGTCAGTCTCTGTGTCTCTCGGTACTGCCTGCCTGCCTGCCTGTTTTCCCACCTGTCTCTGTCTGTCTAAATATCATTTCAGTTTTTTTTATCTGTCTTCTTGCTTGCTGCTTTTTTTTTTTTTTTTTTCTCCTGTTTTCATTTCCTGTGTCTGTCTGTCTTTGTCTGTCTCACTCGTTTTCTCTTTGTCTCTCTTTCTGTCTGTCTGTTTCTGTCATGATCTCTGTCTCTCTCTCTCTCTCTCCAGCTAAAATATGTGTGTCTGAAATGATGATGTAACACTGATGGGTCGAGTGTGGGTTCTTTCAAACTGCTATGCAATAGTCAGACGGACAGACCGCATACAACATGAACAATGCATGATTATGGTTTAAATTGATTCAACTGAATTTTGTTCTTCATTCCTGGCATACTGCTATGAACTAGTTCCTTTCTCACCCTCATGTATATAACTTTCAGATGCATGAGCACATGCCTTTGCATTTGAACACATGCACGCACGCACGCATGCACACGCATGATACGTAAACACACAGAAACACAGACACTCACGGACAAACAGCTACACACAAACAATCTATTTGACCATCGTGAACATGCGATACAGAGGCATGTAAAAGAACTGCTTTAGCGGTATCAAAAATGTTAACTTGCAGATCAATTTGTTAAAACAAGACAAAGGTGACATTCCCAAAACAGGACTCATGAACATTAAAAATTGAAATTTAACCTGATGATCATAATTAAATTGTCTCCCAGATCGCTTTGTCATTTAGCTTTAAACATTTTGTTAACGAGTGGAGAAAACGTGTGTATTCTGATACAGGCGCGAGCATTCTGACTGCTGATTCCAAGACTTTGTTCTGAGATGTTTCACGTGAACTGATTTTGAATTCTTTGAGGTAGATCAGTATTGCGTTATTTGATCTCTCGTTAACATGGCTGGTGATAAGCTTTGTGTTGTAGATCATTCTGCTCTGTTTCAGGACTTGGCATTGTTCTGACGTGTAATCTGAGCTTTAAATATGCACGTTCATGTTTTTCGCTTGCTTGCAGACCTGGTGTGACCCTCGTGACTAGCTAAGCTAGAAGACAACCGAGGTGAAACAAAAGGTCATGTGGTTATGTTCTTGATAGCTGTATTGCCACGGTTTGTTCAGAAAACGATTAGCTGAGCAGTAAACTTCAGTTGCTAGGAATATCATGATGACGTTTGTAAAGATTCTTGAACGAAATTTAAAAGAACGACGAAACAAACAAACAAACAACAAAAAAAACAAAGCCAAACCCCCCCCCCCCCCTTCTAAAGAAAAGGAAAAAAAAACAAACAAACAACAAAAAACAGGTGTATACTAACATGACCAGTAAAAATATTCTGCTGCTCAAACTCAGTGTGTGTGTGTGTGTGTGTGTGTGTGTGTGTCTGTGTCTGTGTGTGTGTGTGTGTGTGTGTGTGTGTGTGTGTGTGTGTGTGTGTGTGTGTTTGCGCGCGTGCACGCACGTGTGTGTGTGTGTGTGTGTGTGTGTGTGTGTGTGTGTGTGTGTGTGTGTGTGTGTGTTCTCTGACAGTCTTTTTCAAGGCAAGATGTTTATGAATAGCAAGCGAGTTGTGGAGAGTAAGTCAAGGGCTTGCATCTTTTGAAAATGGCCAAACTTCTGGGCCTATCTGGGGCAAGTGGTCTACTGTGAAAACTTAAAGCAACAGCCCTGACTTTGAAACCATCATGGTATAATCATATAAGTCTTTGCAGATTGCTACATGCAGTTTGACTTGCTTATCTGTAAAATGAATTAGGGGGGGGGGGGGGGGAGAAGTCAAAGGTTCAGTGAGATCAATGAGAGGCTGTGAATTGTAACATACCCCCCTTTCTCTCCTGCTTCTCCCCAGTCCCCTCATTCTTCGAAAAAGTAAGTAAAACAAATCTACGTGAGAGAGAGAGAGAGGGGGGGAGAGAGAGAGAGAGAGAGAGAGAGAGAGAGAGAGAGAGAGAGAGAGAGAGAGAGCATTCAGCTGTTTTTTTTTTTTTTGTTTGTTTTTGGTCTGTGTATGATAATAAGAAAAAACAAATTACTTAAATACTGCAGTGATGCCACTCAGAGAAAGCCCAAAGCTGGTGCCCATGTTCGACAGGAAAGATCAGAGAAAAACATAAGATCTCCCAAAAGGTCATACATTTTCTGAAACCCACACTGTAGAACACTCACTCACCATCCCTGTCTTTGAAGTCTTCATCACCCTCCACATTCACCTCCTTTTCCGTAACTCCGCTGTCTGTCTGTCTGTCTGTCTGTCTGTGGCTGTCTGGCTGCTGAGTTTATCTGCCTATGTGTCTCTCTGTCTCTGTCTGTCTCTGGCTGCCTCTGTCTGTGTGTCTGGCTGGCTGTCTCTCTGTCTCTCTCAGTGTCGCTTTCTGTGTGTGTGTGTGTGTGTGTGTGTGTGTGTGTGTGTGTGTGTCTCTGTCTCTGTCTGTCTCAGGCTACCTCTATCAGTCTGTGTGTCTGGCTGGCTGGCTGGCTGTCTGTCTCTCTGCCTCTCAGTGTCTCTCTTTTTCTCTGTCTCTCTCTCCGTCTCTCTCTCTGTCCCCAAATTCCACCTCTCTTCGTTCTCTCTCACCTCTTCTGCTCTCCTGTCCTCACTCTTGAACCATCCTCTCCCTCTCCACCATACACTCCGATGACTGTTCACAACAACGCCCAAATGAATCATCATTATGTCAGGTAGTCGCATTACCAGTAGGTGGCAGGAGTGCAGGGCAGACGCACCAACAACGCAGCAATGTCGCACTATTATAATCATGTGCTCTGATGCATCTCTCCGTCTGGACCCCAGTCTGGCCCTCAAGAATGATGGTTTATTTGATAGGATTGATTTTGATTATTTGGAGAGCCAGTGCATGCTGAAGCCGTTTGACGTGATGTGCATTCTAGTGTGAATGGACGCCAGTGTTTGAACCCTATATCCTGTTAACCCCATTCTTGATGAGCATGACGTTTTTATCAGTTTTCGTGATTGTTATTCACGAGATGGACGGGAAAGAGACTTGAGACAGACCTCCCTCCCCTCCCCTATCCCCCCCCCCCCCCCCCCCCCCCCCCCCTTGCCAGCTTATGAAATTCATCAATCCTTGGGCCAAGATTCAGCTTCAGCTGATCTTGGATTTTAAACTCTGCCAGTTTTCCATGAGCATTATGTTAAAACATCCTCAGTGTGTCGCTGTCTGTTGCTGAAAAGCTGTTCAGACTTCACGTCGTCAGGAGATGCGGTCCACCATGGACTTGTCAAGAATTCCAGCAAGAAGACGTTATTTTCCTTGTACTGCTTTCTTTCTTTCTTTTGTGTGTGTGCATCTGATGCTTTAGGCAGATGTAATCATACCTTCTGTCTGTTCTTTCTTTTTGGCTGTCTCAGCTTCCATCCCTCACAACCGCTACTCTCCTGCTGCAGCCCGCCCAAATCCGCGTTCCCGTCCTTCTGAAATATGCCAAGTGCAATGTTTTAGTGTCGCATGCTACAATTTCCTTGACAGTGCTATCCTTTTATGCCTTTGACGAAATGATACGCAAAAAAAAAAAGAAAGACAAAACCCTGCCTCCCCCCTCCTCTCTCTCTCTCTCTCTCTCTCTCTCTCTCTCTCTCTCTCTCTCTCTCACACACATACACACACACACACTCGCGCGCGCGTACACACTTCGCAAACTGAATACGACTGTGACATTTTGCCCCAGATTTTACGGGCAACCCATACAGTGTGGCGAGTATTTCTGGAGACAGTTGTAGTGGAAGTCTTTCTCTCATTCATGGCTTCTCGAAATCATAAGTTAAAAAAGGAACAGCTGGGCTTTACGTTGTAGGGATTCGGTGTTAGGAGGCATCAAGTAATAGGCTGAAATTCCATGGCAATGGCCGAAGAGATGATGAATTGTCGGGAACTACCGTGTGCTGGGGACAGCATTGTGGAATGTTGAAACCAGCCCTTTGCTTCCTCCACCTTTACCATGTCCGAACTGAAAGAGGAAACCATTTCTGCTGGCTGGATCACAAAGATTTTTTGTTAAACCCAACCCACCCACCCACATTACTCATGGGTGGTTTGAACTCACGATATTCAGCTTGGCAGCTTGTTGCTGTAACCATCCGACCGCTAGCCCTTCTAGTCAATATTGACAGGGACAAAAAGAAGTGCTTCAGAAACACGTTTTCAAAGGGAAGGTGGGGTGTTTGTCAAGAAATTGAATAGTTCTGATGTCAGGTTCCGTTGCTGTCGCTGTTTTTTTTTTTCTGTTTTCCTGTTAGAATCATCTCTTACTTGCTGCAACGGCCTGGGGCAGGCCAGTGTAACAATGTCTTGGTTGCCGTGATGATGGCACAGGCCACCCGTTGATCTGTGTGGTGTGGTCGTGTTGTCACAGGCACCCGTTGATCTGTGTGGTGTGGTCGTGTTGTCACAGACTCCCTCGTTGATCTGTGTGTGGTGTGGTCGTGTTGTCAGAGACCACCCGTTGATCTGTGTGGTGTGGTCGTGTTGTCACAGGCCACCCGTTGATCTGTGTGGTGTGGTCGTGTTGTCACAGGCCACCCGTTGGTCTGTGTGGTGTGGTCGTGTTGTCAGAGACCACCCGTTGATCTGTGTGGTGTGGTCGTGTTGTCACAGGCCACCCGTTGATCTGTGTGTGGTGGTGTTGTCACAGACTCCCCCGTTGATCTGTGTGGTGTGGTCGTGTTGTCACAGACTGCCCCGTTGATCTGTGTGGTGTGGTCGTGTTGTCAGAGACCATCTGTTGATCCGTGTGGTGTGGTCCTGTTGTCAGAGACAACCCGTTGGTCTGTGTGGTGTGGTCATGTTGTCAGAGACCACCCAGTGATCTGTGTGGTGTGGTCGTGTTGTCAGAGACAAACTGTTGATTGTGTCTGTGTGTGTGTCGTGTTGGCACAGACCATCTGTTGATCTGTGTGGTGTGGTCCTGTTGTCAGAGACAACCCGTTGATCTGTGTGGTGTGGTCGTGTTGTCAGAGACCATCTGTTGATCTGTGTGGTGTGGTCGTGTTGTCACAGACCCCACGTTGATCTGTGTGGTGTGGTCGTGTTGTCTCAGACCCCCCGTTGATCTGATGTGTGTGGTGTGGTCGTGTTGTCAGAGACCACCCGTTGATCTGTGTGGTGTGGTCCTGTTGTCAGAGACCACCTGTTGATCTGTGTGGTGTGGTCGTGTTGTCAGAGACCATCTGTTGATCTGTGTGGCGTGGTCGTGTTGTCACAGACCACCCGTTGATCTGTGTGGTGTGGTCGTGTTGTCAGAGACCACGCGTTGATCTGTGTGGTGTGGTATGGTGTGGTCGTGTTGTCAGAGACCATCTGTTGATCTGTGTGGTGTGATCGTGTTTCCAGAAACCACCCAGCGATCTGTGTGGTGTGGTATGGTGTGGTCGTGTTGTCAGAGACCCCCTGTTGATCTGTGTGGTGTGGTCTTGTTGTCACAGACCACCCGTTGATATGTGTGGCATGGTCGTGTTGTCAGAGAGACCACCCGTTGATCTGTGTGGTGTGGTCGTGTTGTCACAGACCACCCGTTAATCTGTGTGGCGTGGTCGTGTTGTCACAGACCACCCGTTGATCTGTGTGGTGTGGTCGTGCTGTCAGAGACCACCCGTTGGTCTGTGTGGTGGTGGTCGTGCTGTCACAGACCACCCGTTGGTCTGTGTGGTGCGGTCGTGCTGTCAGAGGCCACCCGTTGGTCTGTGTGGTGTGGTCGTATTGTCAGAGACCACCCGTTGGTCTGTGTGGTGTGGTCGTGTTGTCAGAGACCACCCGTTGATCTGTGTGTGTGTGGTCGTGTTGTCACAGACCACCCCGTTGGTCTGTGTGGTGTGGTCGTGTTGTCACAGGCCACCCGTTGGTCTGTGTGGTGTGGTCGCGTTGTCACCGACCCCCCGTTGATCTGTGTGGTGTGGTTGTGTTGTCAGAGAGACCATCTGTTGATTTGTGTGGTGTGGTCGTGTTGTCAGAGACCACCCAGTGATCTGTGTGGTGTGGTCGTGTTGTCACAGACCACCCGTTGATCTGTGTGGTGTGGTCGTGTTGTCAGAGACCATCTGTTGATTTGTGTGGTGTTGTCATGTTGTCAGAGACCATCTGTTGATCTGTGTGGTGTGGTCATGTTGTCAGAGACCATCTGTTGATCTGTGTGGTGGTGGTCGTGTTGTCAGAGACCATCTGTTGATCTGTGTGGTGTGGTCATGTTGTCAGAGACCATCTGTTGATCTGTGTGGTGTGGTCGTGTTGTGAGAGGTCATTCGCATCAGCCTGGGAGTCCATGGTCATGGCGGACCGCAGCGCACATGTTTGCATATTTCCATACATCCATGTATCTGCGATGAGTGGTTCGCAAAGAGGGGAGGAAGATCTGACTCGATTCTTAAGTATGGGCGAGAATTTCGGAAAACAATATGTATGTTGCAAAAATCGGATCCCTGTGCCTTTAGCTTTTGGAAAAACAAATTTGGCGTAGAATTAAACAAGAATATTTGGCAGATCCCTCGCTTGTGTACAAAAGAAACACGATTGAGAGTGCTGCAGTGGAAAATTTTGCATAACATTTATCCCACTAATATTATGCTATGTAAGAGATGAAAATACGTGATGATAAAAAATGTTCTTATTGTACTGACGAAATCGATTATATCGAGCATTTCTTTTATGAATGTCCCACTGTTAGATACTTCTGGAAATACATTAGCCAATTTATACTAGTACAGTGCGACATTAATGTATCCTTATCTCTGGTTGATGTTCTGTTTGGAAAACAGAAGAGCGACGATATCGATGCAGTGAATCTAAAGAAAATTAATTATATAATTTTGATAGCAAAAATGTGTGTAAGTATTGCTAAAAAAACTGAATCAAAATTACCAATGTCCATGATATTTGAAAATCAGTTAAGATATCGGAAAGTTTAGCAAAAAAATCATATACACGCCCCATACACGCACTCTCAGAACAATACATGCACACGCCTACATACATTACTACGTGTGTACGGTCAAGGATACACACACACACACACACACACACACACACACACACACACACACACACACACACACACACACACACACACACACACACACACACAAACACACGAATATGTGTTGTCTCGCTGCTGGACCTTCCTCATGTTTTTTTCCTTGTTTTTTTTTTTTTTTCCTTTCGTTTCAAGGTCAACCCCATTGGGGACTAGGTCGATTTGTGAGACGATGTGTTCCTCACCCCAAAAGGGAAAAAAAAAAAAAAAAAAAAAAAAAAAAAACAGGTGTGAGAGGTCAAAAAAGAAAGTAGGGGAGGCCGGCATAGAGAGAAAGGCTCTTCCTTGAATGGATATGAGAAGGATAGATTGATAGAACGATAGATGGGTAGATAGCTCGAGTGATAGACAGACAGGTAGACAGAGAGACAGACAAACAGACAGACAGACAGACAAAAAGATTTATGGAGAGATAGAGAGATGGGGAGTTGGGTTGGATTGATAGGGAGGGAGTGGGTGATGAAGGGAGGGGAGGTGTAGGCAGTTAGCGGGGGAGGATGACAGTAAGAGGTAAGAGGGAGGGATAGAAAATTGAGAGTGAGGGAGCTTGATTGAGAGAGGGTGGGAGAGTCTGGGGATAGGTAGGTGATAGAGGGTTGGGAAGCTAATAGATGAACAGGGAGGTTCGCTATGAGGTGAAGACGATATATTGGTGATAGAGTGGGAGGGGTGAGCTTTTTTTTTTTTTTTTTTTTTTTTTTTTTTTTTTTTTTTTTGGGTGGGGATGGTGAGTGTGGGGTGGAGGGATGGGGGGGGGGGGGGATCTATAAAGAGGCGAAGAGAAAGATGATGTAGGCTTAGATGATAAATTAAAACCCGATTCTTATAACTTCAGTATCGTAGTATGTTTCATAATTCCACCTTTTGGTTACCCAAACCCTATTATGTTTGAAATCCAGTGATTGCCATGTGTTATGTTTAAGTCCCTCCCTTCTAAATTCAAAGAAAGCGAAAGATTTCTTCTTTACAACATAGAGCCTAATCTCGATGTAGGTCTCTTTGATAGACCGGGAACGTGGCGGAAAAAAAAAAAAAAAAAAAAAAAAAAAAAAAAAAAAAAAAAAAAAAAAAAAAAAAAAAAAAAAAAATGGCTTGTCTTGTTGATTGTGGTCTGGAGGAGCTGAGAGGGAGAACGGGGATGGGGGGGGGGGGGGGGGGGGGGGAGAAAGAGGGAGAGAGAGAGACAGACGGATAGACAGACAGATACACAGGCAGACGGACAGAGAGAGAGAGAGAGAGGGGGGGGGGGGGGGGGGGGGGGGGGGGGGGGGGGGGGGGGGGTTGGGGGGGGGGGGGGGGGGGGGGGGGGGGGGGGGGGGGGGGGGGGGGGGGGGGGGGGGGAGAGAAATTTAATTGATTTAGCCCACCCGACCATGCAGAACATTTTCAGACTTGTACAAGGGAAACAAAAGCCCCATCACGACACGAGTCAGAGCGTCGCAAGACCACCGTATCCTGAAAAAGAAGGAAACAACCACGTGCGTTTATCACATGGTTAGCCTGACTATCGACATCCTAAGGCTTATAACATCAGGCTGCTCTGCCGAGAGCACCAGGCGTCTCCGATAGTCTTACACAGATTAAAAAAAAAAAAATAATAATAAAAAAAAACAGTAAATAGAAACATCTCAGTGTCACAAAAAATGCATCAAGCGGCCATGTGGGCAAATACACAATGAACAGCAAAGAGAGAGAGAGAGAGATTTGTAATCAGTTTATTGACTGAGAGAAAAAAATGTCATAAAAAGGGATACAGATTTTAGGCTATGAAAAGCAGATTGAATATATACTTTGAACGCAAAGAAATATTTGGCTTTATGAATGAATATTGGAATGAAAAAAAAAACAACAGAATGAATACATGTCTTGAACAAAAAGAAATATGTCACTGCAAACATCTTTTGAGACAGTTCTATATGAAAAACAGGCACATTTTAACATTAAAAAAGAGACAAAAAGAATTATTTTACGTGTGAAGCTCGGCCTTTTAATGTTGGAAATGTTCATGGAATTGTATTGATAGTTGAACAAGGACGAATTATTCAGTTCAGAAAAAAAAGAAGTCATAACCTATTGATAGGACGAACGTGGAAGAGAGGAGAGAGAGAAAAAAAGATGGGGTGGGGGTGGAGGTGGGGGGATAAAGAGGGGGAGGGGGGGGGGGTGGGGTGGCACTTGTTATCTTGTCAGAGCCTGTGCGGAGTTCCTGTTTAGCGCACCCGCACCCTTACAAATAGCGGTCATGAATTTTTCATGGGTCTGACCACACAAATTCCCGGGACAGCATAACAACAGAATATTCCAAGAGCTGTCCCCGGCATTTGTACGTCCCACGTGTGGCGGCTGTAAGGAACAGCAGCTGTCGCTGGTGGGTTGCTGGTGTGGGTGGCAGAGTGAGTGTGGGCCCGGCCGTGCGTGCATTCCTTTCCATGCTTGTCAGCTGCTGCAGTTGTTGACACGACTGTGTCTGTCTGACGTTTTACATGACAACTGTTCTGTTGAAGAGTTCCAGTGTTGCATGAAACTTTCCAAGACTATTCAGCAGAATACTAAAAAAGAACAAATTACATTGTGTCCGATACTGTCAGAAAATCTCTCTGATGGTCTCCCCCCTCCCCCCCCCCCCCCCCCCCCCCCCCCCCCCCCCCCCCCCCCCCCCCCCCCCCCCACACACACACACACGATTGGACCTGAGAGTCATGATTCGATCATCATGTGGCTGTCGTCTCCTTTGTTAGATGCATCAGTGTGTGGGTAATGCTCTTGCTTAGAAGTGAGGGCATCCGTCGTCCATGGTCCGAGTCTCTTTGTCCACTCTTCTCCACAAGAGCTTAGGTGGTGATCTGGGTGCTAGCCTCTTTGATGAGATGATAGAGCCTGGTCGTGCTGACAGCATGCATTCAGCCGCCCTTTTCTCCCCCTCCCCATGAATGTAAAGACGTGGGGGCAAACTGCCCTATTGTTTGAAGCCCAAGAGATACCGAACAGCTGAGCGAAAAAGGAGACGAAGAAGGAAAGAAAGGTTTTGTTAAAAACATACTTTGTTACTGCATTGTTTGCGTCTTCCTGAATAGCATTTTGATGAGGTGCATGGATGATATATATATATATATATATATATATATATATATATATATATATATATATGTGTGTGTGTGTGTGTGTGTGTGTGTGTGTGTGTATGTATGTATACAGAGCCTGCACATGTATATATATGCTCAGGTTGCATCAGATTGCTCCAGTTCCTTTCTGTTGGTAAAACAGATGGTTGGCAGGTTTTGTCGGGTGCTCCTCCCTCCGTCTTCGATCTTTTTATAAACATTTCGAAGATGAGACTAGTTCTCTTAATGAAAAAAGTTGGAAGATGAAACTACTCCCACCCTTCCACCCCACAGATCAAATTGAAAATTTGGGAGATGGCTGTTTAAAGATTGCTGTAATGCATTCTGTCGACCAGGGGGGTCGAAACGCGTCGTGTTTTGTCTTGTGATTCGATTGTCTACGTTTTTTTCAAAAAAATTTTACCTTTTTTTTGCGTGTCGCTAACATTTATTTAAGATTTATTTATGTTAAAAAAAAAGGAGAATGAGACTACCCCAACACACCTCCTTTTGAAATTTTGTAAGATGAGAGAGCCGCCCCCCCCCCCCCCCCCTTCACACACACGCACCCACAACACACACACACACACACACACACACACACACACACACACACACACACACACACACACACACACACACAAATCTCCCTCTATTTTCCAACCCTCCAGTTTTACCAGAAACTGGAAGATTAGAGCCCCAGCACTCTTGAAATTTGGGAGACATGCCTGAGTAAAGATTGCAGTAATGGATTCTTCTTCTTGTTGTTGTCAAAGTGCTTGTCAGTTCAAGGTGACTGTCCTAATGCAAAATAATTTCCGACGCTGCAGCTGAGTGCTCCTAAAACATTAACCTGTAAGAAGGTAAATAAAATCCTGTCAAAGTAGAAGGCCACTACGAGAGATAAACATATTATGTAGACAGGTAAAATTATGTTGCAGAAGTCCACTGTTAAAGACAGACATGTGAAGACAGGTAGAATTCTGTTGAAGAAGAGTACTACGAAAGATTACCATATGTAGACAGAATAATAAAACTGGATGGTGTAACATACCAAAATCATTCTTTATAAAAAGCACTTTCACTTATTGCCCTTCAAGTGTGATTTTTTTTGCTCGAGTTCTCTTCCTGCGAAGAAGCCAGATTAAATTCAATGAGAAAACATTTGAATGTTTCATGCAGATGCCAAATAAAGAAAAAATACAAAGGCTGACACATGTATTGTTTACACAAATCGATCTTCATATGTGACAGAAAGAAGCGGTCTTTTAAAAAGAAGTTAGTTTGTAGGTTTTAAATTTGGATGTACGTTTGAAAACGCTGTTATAAAACTTCCATTGGTAGCGTTTGAGGCACAGTTGTGTTTGTAGCATGTTACAGTGTGGTGGTGTCGTTCTGTGATGACTCTTATCGAAGAGAGCAGCGCTGTGTTTAACATAGACCATCGGCGCCCAACGCTCGTGCTCATTAGAAACTGCGAGCCAAAATCAGGACATTGGCTACTTTTGAATCAAGTAAACGTCAGTCTTGGAGAGACTTCTGCCCCTAGCTGACTTCCAAAATGTAAAACTATAATGTTGAACATTGTCAAGAAAATCAAAGGGAAAAAAATACCAACTCGTCCATTTATCGCCTGAAACTTGTAGACGCTTTGATTATCGACAAACAAGCTGTTGTCAATCTGTTGGCCTCCTGTGTTGACCAGAACTTGTCCTCCACGAATCTGACGCCATCTTGAAAAGCAAGCAGTTGAAAGAAAAGTGTCCCTGTAACTTTTCTCCGGACATTACTGAAGTCTCTATTTGCCATTTTTTCAAGTAGTGAACTGAAATCAGCTCTGCAGACGAGTAGTGATTGTGCTCCTGGCCTTGATGGCATCCATTACCAGCTTGTGAAACATCCCCAGAACGCTCTCTCTTGACCTTTCTAAAGGTCTGTCATATCTGGACCACAGGATACTTCCCGCCCTCTAGGGGAAGCCTTTATCATTCCTTTTCCCGAGTGTGGAAAAGACTTGATCAGCCCGTCGAATTACCGTCAGATAGCTCTTAGCAGCTGCCTCAGCATCTTCATGGAAAACAATGGTTTTGTCTGGCCTGATGGGGAAACTGATTATTTTTTTTTTTGCCCAAGCACAGTGGGTTTCCGAAGGTATTATTCTATCGTTGACCATTCAGTCCGTATCGAAACCACCATCCGCAATGCTTTCATTATCAGACAGCATATGGCTGCTGTCTTTTTTTTTTTTTTTTTTTTTTTTTTTTTTAACCTGGCCGGGGAAGGCATACAATACCACTTGGAAATATGGAATTCTTGTGGATCTTTATAGTCTAGGTTTTCAAGGTCACGTCCCTGCTTTTTTATTTATTAAGAAAGAAAACTTTCTGTCTGATCGGCAGTACCAAGTCCACCGCGACATCCATGAGTAGGAGCGTGGTGTGTACACCAAAGGAGCATCCTTCCCCCCCTGCGCTCATCAGCATCAAAATTTATGCAAGATTCCGAGGCCTCTCGGCTTCTTGATGACTATTCACTCTACACAGTCGGAGCGGAGCACCTTTGCCTGCGTACAACGTCGACTGCACCTTTGCGTACAGAAGATCCGACAGCGGTTAAAAGAAAATGGGTTTACTTTTTTCTGGCATCTAACCAGTGTATCCACTTTCACAATTTTTGACAGTTCTGTGCTAATCCTAAAATTCGCCTGGACAAATCCACCATTCCAGCTGTAAAGGAACCAGATTTCTGGGAGTTAATTAGATGAAAAACAACTGCACTTTGAAAGTCACACCCAGTAGTTGAAAATTTCGGCCGGAGAACAGTGAACATTCTGCGAGTTGTTGCACATACAGACTGGGGCGCTGATAAGAAAAAACTCTACATCTGTACAGGGGTCTGATCTGCCCCAAACTGGGCTACAGCCGCGTGGTGTATGATTATGGCCGATCTTCCTACCTGAAAGCTCAAGATCCCATCCAGCAGTAAGGACTTCGAATCGGTCGAGGTGCATTCAGCATTACGCCTGCTTACAGTCTGTATGCTGAGGCAGAAGAACCATTCCTGTCCAACCTTTCCTGTCCAACCTTTCCTGTCCAACTGCCGGCTGAAACTTTCTTTGAACTTCTGTTGAATTTCTTTTATGGACCCCCAAATATCGCTTATAACCGTGTCTCTGACCCGAAGTTCCTGAAGAAAAATGAAGACTACTCGATTCCATTCCACACTTGGGAGTTCATATCCCTCCCCATACGAACAGTGCAAACACGGATGTTGGAGTCGTTTGTGATGTATCCAAGTCTTCTGACAACCCACCATGGATTGATTTCCTTCACCACAGAGATCCGCTTTGGTCTGGCCTCGTATCGTAAAAACTTCACCAACTCTTTGGCATTCCAGTCATATATTTCTTTTGCCGAACTGTGTTCCAAATTGCCATCCTTCAAAAGAATATTTACTGATGGTTCCAGTTTAAGGGGGTTGCTTTTCCTGCGTTTTGGGCACCCGCTTCCTCTCAGACGTGTTCCAGACACATTCCCACTGACGAGCTGCATCTACACTGCTGAGTTGACAGCCTTGGTCCTGGCTCTTGAAATAGTGTCTAAATCAAACATTGCCATTTCCTCATTTTGTCGGACTCCCTCTCCGCTTTGGAGGCCATTGCTGGCCATAACCTCAAGCACTCTGAACCGCTGAAATTGCTCGAACATACACGCCTTTCTGAAATCTGACAGATACAACATAATTTTAGCTTGAGCTCCCGATCATGTGAGCATTTGAGGCGATGGGGTGGTTGATCAACTTGCCAAGAGTGCCACAACTAACTAAAGAATTGAGCAGATCCCCAATCCCTCTCCGAATTGAGCAGATGCCCAATCCCTCTCCGAATTGAGCAGATTCTCAATCCCTCGCACCGATTTGAAGTCCAAGCTCAGGCCTATGTCAAAGACCTCTGGCAAGAAGAGGAACGGAACTCGCAGATGGATAACAAACTCTTGAAATCCACGTAAACTCGACAGAGTTGTTACCATGTCCCCAGAGCGGCCGAAAAGAAGAAATCTTCTTGTACAGTTGGACACAGGCCACTCCTTTTACACCCATTCTTATGTTTAACAAGATGCAAAGCATATAAACGTACTCCCAGTTTATCTTGAATACGCGTGAGATATTCCATAAAGAGGAAAAAACCGTTTTGGGGCCGTTATAGCCGTTAGTAACGGCTATTCTGGTAAACATGGGCTATCATCTGTGACCCATAATGAACATACCTTCAGATTTTCAGAAAGATTGGCCAGATACTTTCAGAAATTTTTTTCCATAAAGAAGAAAACTGTTATGGGCCGTTATAGCCGTTAGTGACGGCTATAACGGTAAAATAACACATCGGGCATCATCCGTGATCCATATTGAACATGCCTACAAATTTTCAGAAAGATCGGCCAAGTACTTTCAAAGATATTACATAAAGAAGGAAAACCGTTATGGGCCGTTATGGTCGTTGATAATGGTATAACGGTAAACTAACACATCGGGCATGATCCGTGACCCATAATGAACATGCCTACAAAATTTTCAGAGAGAACGGTCAAATACTTTCTGAGGTATTCCATAAAGAAGGAAAACCGTTATGGCCAGTAGTAACGGCCATAACGGTAAAGTAACACATTGGGCATCATCCGTGACCTACAATGAAGATACCTACAATTGTGTACAAATTTTCAGAAAGATCGGCCCAGTAGTTTTTGTCTGGAGCGAGTGGAACACATTTTGACCACGGACGGACGGACAGACAGACAGACAGACAGACAGACAGCATTTCTTCGTTCCCATTGTAAAGTACTCCCTGTTCTGTAAGAAAAAAAGGTGAAGAAGGTTCTTGGTGTATTCCCTGTGATGCGTCACTCACTGTGAAACATGATCTTATGGAATGTTGGGACTAACATGATGTCAGACATAAATGTTTTACAGCAGACTCCATGAAAATCTCGTTCAGAGATGTCGCACCTGAGGTTTTTTTTTTTTTTTTTTAATTTACGAAAGAAATCAGTTTTTTTTTTTCATTTGATCTAAGATTTTACGGAAGAAATTTTTTTTAACCGAAATTCCGTTTTTGTAAAATATGTTTTAATGAGTTGTGTAAACACACACACACACACACACACACACACACACACACACACACACACACACACACACACATACACACACGCGCGCGCATGCGCATTTTTTCTGTCTGTCTGTCTTTAACTTTCCGTGTGTCTGTGTTTCTGTCTGTCTGTGTCTCCTCTCTGTCACACACACACACACGCACGCAAGCACGCACGCACGCACGCACGCACACACACGCACGCACGCACGCACGCACGCGCACGCACGCACGCACGCACACGCACGCACGCACACGCACACACAACACACACAGACACACACGGGGGGGGGGGGAACGAGGGAGAGGGGGGGGGGGAGGGAAAACAACGGGGGGGGGGGGGGGGGGGGGGGGGGGGGGGGGGGGGGGGGCGGGGGGGGGGGGGGGGGGGGGGGGGGGGGGGGGGGGGGGGGGGGGACGAGGGAGAGAACGGGAGAAAGTTTGATGGAGACCTAGTTTCTGTGTCAAACCTTTAAATGTCCTTATCGGCCACTGAATCCTAAAAAAAAAAAAAAAAAAAAAAGTATATAACTCTGGACCCAAATTGCTCGTCTATGTTCTGTCAGGAATTCCTGAAAGTACAGCAATCCATGAACAATATTGATTTTTTTTTTAACTTCTCCAGTAAGGCACAGAACAACACAAAAGAAAAGTGAAACGGTAAGGAAACAGACAGGTGAAAGTTATTCTTGCATGTGCACAACGTATGTGCGTGCACAGTCGGACATATTATACAGTTCCTTACTGTTTATGCACGAGCAAGCGTACGTTGTGTGTGTGTGTGTGTGTGTGTGTGTGTGTGTGTGTGTGTGTTGACAATTGCACACGCTCTAGGACATAGGATGAATATCGAGATCAGGCTACTAGCGCCAGGGTACACGCAGACGATGCTGTGCCTCCGTCGCGGGCAGTAATGGCCTCTGACATCTCTGTGAAAGCTTGGCTTGGGTTGGAGAATCCGAAGGTGAATTACCACCTCCCGCAAATGAGGCACTGGAGGAAAGCCAAGGTGTGTGTGCGTGGCTGTCTCTCTGTTCTCTGCCTCTCTCAGTATTTGGCCTCTCCTGCACTGAAACTTCAGCCTCAAAGGGGATGCTTCTGGGTCAGGAACTGCGAATAAAAGAGCTGCTGGTAGCGCCACAGAGGACATCACAGAAGCTTGAGAAAGGCCGTTCCTGTTTTGCTTGCTGGAAAGATCCTCATTATATAAGTAGACTTCTCTGTCTGTCTCTTACCTGAACGTAATAGAGACGATAGCGCCGCGCGCGCGCGCGCGCACACCACGTGCTCATACATACTCACACAGATATGTGCATACACACGCATACATATGTCTGTCTCTCTCTCTCTCTCTCTCTCTCTCTCTCTCTCTCTCTCTCTCTCACACACACACACACACACACACACACACACACACACACACACACACACACACACACACACACACACACACACACACACACACACACACACACACACACACACACACACTTTCATGCACACATGCGCAAAAAGTTCAACATTCAGGTTCTGTATGCACAGAGAGAGAGACAGAGAGAGACAGAGACAGAGAGAGAGAGAGTTTTTATGATTTTTGTTCCTGCTTGCTGTCACAAAAATCAATGTTTGGTTGTTGACCTGCTTTCAGTGCTGCTGTGACAACTGTGTAAGGATGCGTTAGCTGGCTGCAACTACCCAAACCTAATTTGCCAACTCTCTAGTGGGGGCAAATATGTGTGTGTGTGTGTGTGTGTGTGTGTGTGTGTGTGTGTGTAAGAGAGAGACAGAGAGACGGACAGGTAGTGGAGAGAGAGAGGAGAGAGAGAGAGAGAGAGAGAGAGAGAGAGAGAGAGACAGACAGACAGACAGAGACAGATAGGATAGAGAGACAGAGACAGACAGACAGAAGCACAGGACAGATAGAGAGAGACAGACAGACAGACAGACACAGGGAGAGAGACAGACGGGGGGAGGGGGGGAGAGAGGGGGGGGGGGGGGGTACGTTCAGATGATATGATATAACAGTCGGCAGCAGCATCTGTTCCGCACACGACCGTCTCCTCGAAAACCTTTGACAGCGCATGTATGTTATAATGTATTGCAAGGCCACGCGTTTCAGATGTTGGTGGAACACGGCCTAAGTATTCTAAACCGTATTTATTTATTCGTTTAAAGGACGTGGATATTGGTCTCACAGGCATGTGTTTGTTAGAGAAAGAGCGAGGTTCTTGTCTGTGCTCTGAGAGGACAGTTTCTCTACTTTCATAGTCAGTGGTACAGCATCACCAATAACCGCCAGCCGACTATACTGTATTGTGCGAAGCTTGACATTGCGCAACAAAGTCTTTCCTCAGGCTTTGATAAACGCATGCAGCTCAAAACTTCCACCGTGTTTTTTTACTGTTCTCTTCATTTTCACCGAAGACGGGGTTTCCTCATAACTATGTAGATGTGTCCTGTTCGTGGAGTGGACATGCGGTATTACAAGCAGACTGGGATATACCCCGTATTACTCGCTTTAGCGGGATGTTGTGGTTCCTTCGTTTTTTTTTTTTTTTTTGTGGAGACATCATGGTCTCATTATATGTAGATGTGTCCTGTCCTGTCCTGGGAGTGTCCGTGCAGTAAAAGATGCTCTCTCTCTCTCTCTCTCTCTCTCTCTCTCTCTCTCTCTCTCTCTCTCTCTCTCTCTCATTGTCTGTCTCTCAGTGTCTCTGTCTGTCCCTCTTGTCCCCCCTCCCCCCCCCCCCCCCTCTCCTTTCTCGTACTGTCTGTGTCTGTTTCTCTC
>JADBJO010001200.1:250000-262500 GCA_016801955.1 Conus betulinus
TGCTTTGTTTGTCAATGTCCTTGGCGGCAACTAACCCCCACTCTTTCTAAATACTGCTTCGTTCTCCGAAATCAGTCGCTCCATTTTGAAACTTGTCCATGTTTGTTTTTAACTCACTTTCACCGTGCGCTTATGATCTGGACAGACATTCCTTTACTTCTTGTAGCGTGGTGGTGAAGATCTTCCCCCAAAACAAAGGAACTGCCCTGTTGACCAGCAAAGGAAAACTGACAGGAAACAGTTCACTATAAATTGAGGGTTGGGCACTGCAAGTGCAGGCTTTTTTGCAGGGGAAAAAAGGTCACGAACAGGTAATCGATTTGTAATACCCAAATCTCCTGGTTCAAAGTGCATTTTATTGTGCTTAAGCACTTTTTGCCTTCATTTTGATTTAACACCCCCCCCAAAAAAAAAGAAAAAAAAAAAAAGAAAAATGTGACCGAGTTACGTCAAGGTAGTTTACCTTTTTCATAGGTGTGTGTGTGTGTGTGTGTGTGTGTGTGTGGGTGTGTGTGTGTGTGTGTGTGTGAGTGTGCGTGTGTATGTGTGTGTGTGTATGTGTGTGCGCGCGCGCGCATGCGCGTGCGCATTGTGTGTGTGTGTGTGTGTGTGTGTGTGTGTGTGTGTGTGTGCGTGAGAGAGAGAGAGAGAGAGAGAGAGAGTAGAGAGAGAGAGCGTGCGTGCGTGCGCGTGCGTGCGCGCGTGTACGATGTGTATGTGTGCGCGTGGGCGTGTCCAAGTCTTGTGGTGAAGTGATGACAAAGCTCTATCCTGTTGGCGCTGGCACGGCTGGGCTAAATGACTGTCGTTAACGACTCTGACAAGAAAAGGCCCCAAGTGACCTCGCTGCCGGAAGGCTGACTCCGGGTCAACGGGCTGCATTGGACACGGCCGGGCTGCCCTAATGGTTAATTATTAACCAAGGACGTCGTGAGAAGAGCAGTAGCCACCGCATGTAATCATGGAGCCTGGAGCAGGGGGCTAGGGAGGCTCGCTGGGACGGCGTAGGTCGAGGCATGGATGGCCGTTGCGTGGTCATCATTCCACGTGGACAGAGGGACGATTTACTCGTTTAGGTTTGACGTACGTCCGCTCAGAGAGAGAGAGAGAGAGAGAGACAGACAGACAGACAGACAGACAGACAGACAGAGGCAGAGAGAGAGCGTTCGTCGGGGACAACTTGAGCACACTCTATACTAGGCGATGGAGAGTCGTTCACACACACACACACACACACACACACACACACACACACACAGAGGTGGGCAGGGGGGAGGGTAGAGAGAAAGGGGGCAGAATGACAGTGGGAGGGGATTTGTTGGGGGGGGGGGGGAACGATGAGAGGAGAGAGAGAGAGAGAAAGAGAGAGAGAGAGAGAGAGAGAGAGAGAGAGAGAGAGAGAGAGAGAGAGAGAGCGAGCGTTTAGGTGTGAGTGAGCGCCGATACCGGCTGGTATTCTGGATTTACCGTCACCGTTACTGAATTATGATCAAGAAAACGGTGATAATTAAACACGGTGATCATTGGACCGTGATATGTGAAAACAGTTGAGATTGTGGCGGTGAGTTTCGACCTCCGGCATTCTAGCCCGCCCACCCAGACTTCTGTTGCTGCGTATCACCGTACATGATACCGTATTATCAGTCACATCAGACACCGGTGCTACAGGTGCGCATGACTGGAAGTCACGTTTACCAGTTTTCATAATCAGTATCGGTTTTCACGAGCCATAATTACTGCTTCATGGAGATGGAGTTTGAGAACCAGTTGAGACCTGAATGCCAGAAAATAGGACGGTACAGTTTCAGTGATGATCAATATTTTGACATGAAAACGGCAAGATTTTTTTTTCTTTTTTTATCTGGAAGAAAAAAGGCTGAATCAGTTCGAAGGAAAAAAAAAAAAAAGAAAAAAGTACTTATGGCCTTTTGAGGCCAGAGAGTTCCCGTAGCTTCGAGTTCTCCCAAGGACCGTATAGTGTGTGCAGCGTCCGTGGCGGAGTTCCTGACAAACTAGCTGTCGCAGGGTTGACGGGGGGGGAGTAGCAGCAGACTGGTTGCACGTGCCACTGGGCACACGGACAGCGCCACGAGCACAGCGGGACAAATAAGGCTTTTTTTTTTTTTTTCTCGCACCCTCTCAGTCGTTAGAGGAGGCATTACCAGACCCGGTTAACTAGCTAGCGCATTCGGCGTGTTTAGTCTTAGTATCTGTGTCTCCCGTGTTTATTAAGGTGTGAGTGTGTATGTACATGTTGAGAACACGGAGTTTGTGCAGTGTTTTCAAGATGGGACCAAGACCAACGTAAGGAAAAGCAGTGTATTAAAAAAAAAAAAAACAGATTATAAAGTCAAAATAAAAGATAACTTGGAAAATCAGGATAAAAAAGAAAACGAATTGTAACAAACAGGGAGGAATGTGTAAAACAAAAAAAAAAAAAAGCAAAACGCTGCGAAACCCTCCCCCCCCCCCCCCCACCCCCGAACAACCCCCTCAACAGCAACACGACGACCATAAGAGAACAACAACCCACCGGAACGTGCTGTTTTTCTTCGTGTCATTGTGTTTCCCGTCGACATAAACCGTGTGGCTTTCAGTGTTCATCGCAGTGCCACGCTCATTCAGCCTCCTCGGCGTGATCCTGCCTGACAAACTAGCTGTCGCAGGGTTGACGGGGGGAGTAGCAGCAGACTGGTTGCACGTGCCACTGGGCACACGGACGGCGCCACGAGTACAGCGGGACAAATAAGGCCTTTTTTTTTTTCTCTCGCACCCTCTCAGTCGTTCATTAGAGGAGGCATTACCGGACCCGGTTAACTAGCTAGCGCATTCGGCCTGTTAGTCTTAGTATCTGTGTCTCCCCGTGTTTATTAAGGTGTGAGTGTGTATGTACATGTTGAGAACACGGAGTTTGTGCAGTGTTTTCAAGATGGGACCAAGACCAACGTAAGGAAAAGCAGTGTATTAAAAAAAAAAAAAACAGATTATAAAGTCAAAATAAAAGATAACTTGGAAAATCAGGAAAAAAAAAGAAAACGGATTGTAACAAACAGGGAGGAATGTGTAAAACAAAATAAAAAAAAAGCAAACGCTGCGAAAACACCCCCCACCCCCCCCCCCACCCCCCCGAACAACAGCAACAGCGACGACCATAAGAGAACAACAAACCACCGGGACGTGCTGTTTACTTCGTGTCATTGTGTTTCCCGTCGACATAAACCGTGTGGCTTTCAGTGTTCATCGCAGTGCCACACTCATTTCAGCCTCCTCGGCGTGATCCTGTGTCGTGTGTGTCGAGCGCGGGAGGGGAAGTTCCGCACCACTGTTCAGAGAGTTGGTATCGAGGGTGGGTGGGCATTGGCGTCAGCGACGAGCCACCATGTGGAACAGCGACAGCAGCACCGACTTCATGACGTTGCTAACGCTTATGATGGTGAGATGTAATCAACATGGTGAGAGAGAGAGAGAGAGAGAGAGAGAGAGAGAGAGAGAGCGGGAGGGGGGGGAGGGGGGCAGAGAGAGGAGGAGAGAGAGAGAGAGAGAGGAGAGAGAGAGAGAGAGAGAGAGAGAGAATGAATGTGTTTGCTTACGTGCACGCGCGCGCGCGTGTATGTGTGTGTGTGTGTGTGGTGTGTGTGTGTTGTAGATGTGTAGCTCTTTTTGTTCTTTTTCCTTTTCCTCCTAAAAAAAAAAATGTTTCATGAAACACGAGAGAGAGAGAGAGCAAGAGAGAGAGTAAACTTGAGCTCCGATTATAAAAGAGAACAACAACAACAAAAAAAGTTTTGCCAGCTTCCATATCATCTTAAATGTTCGGGATCTCCTGCAACCAAAAAACAAATATATAAGATATCGAAGGAGACCACTGTTGAAGGGGGGGGGGGGGGGGGGGGGGGGGACGGATGTATTGACAGATGATTTCCGTGAAATCTACTTCAGGGAATCGTATTTTGTCAACAAAATCAAATCGTAAAACAGTAAATTTCTTACAAGACTGGCATTACTTGGTTCATGGCTATTGGACAGTTTCGTTGAAACCAATTTTTAATAAAAATTGAATAATTAAAAACCACGTACACTCTGTCAGCAAAATTACATCATTAACAGATAAATTTTTCTTTAAAGACTTGCTTACTTTTGTTTGTGACCTTTGACAGTTTCTTAGAGAGAGAGAGAGAGAGAGAGAGAGAGAGAGAGAGAGATTTAGATGCTTAATTCACATTTAGGCCATTGCCCCGAATGAAGGGGAGTAATCGAACACTCTTTTCACACAAACTTAGAGAGAGAGAGAGAGAGAGAGAGAGAGAGAGACGGAGAGAGAGATCTGTGATCTGCAAAGACAGGTGTTGATGTGGTCACAACTAGTGCAGAAATAATGGTGGAGGTGGGTGTGGCGGCATGTTATGTGATGAGATGCACCGACCAGTCGCGTCAGATAGCGTTGATGGCCTAGACTGGGTCGGGGTGAGAGTTCACGCTGTCCAGTGTTAGGATGGGCAGGGAGGTGTATGAGAGGGTCGGCCCTCTGTGCTGTTGAAAGCGCACGCCTGTTTGTTGGTTGTCCACCCTACCCCCCCCCCCCCCCCCCCCCCCCCCCCCCCCCCCCCCTCGTGCTTCGCTCCCGTCTACCTGCTTTTCCTGTCTAGACACTCCTGTGTCACGCCAGTGACCCTTCCTCCCCACTCTCTCCAGACCCCCCCCCCTCCCTCACCTTGCCAAAACCCTTCCACCCCCCTCCCTTCTCACCTCCCTATCCTCGCCTCTTACCTCTTGTCTCTCGCCTTTACCCTTTCCCCTACGCGCGTCCAAACTTGTGTTGGGTGATGACAACTACGTGTTGGCAGTGTTGTAAGTGTGAATTATGGCGCGCGCTGTTGGTCCATACTGTGTGTCTGACGGTCACGCTAGATCGTGTCCTGTGTCATCAGTGGTGTCCTGACAGCCCCAGTTCGTGGCGTTGCAAGATATTGAGTTCAGATGGTGATCATGATGACACTGATAATGTAACAGTATGTTAGCTGATGATCATGATGACGCTGATGATATATATAGTATGTTAGATGATGATCATGATGACGCTGATAATATGTAGTATGTTAGATGATGACCATGATGACGCTGATGATATATAGTATGTATGATGATGATCATGATGATGCTGATGATATGATGTTAGGTGATGATCATGATGACACGGATATATAGTATGTTAGATGATGATCACGATGACGCGGATCATATATATAGATGATGATCATGTTGACGCTGATGATATATAGTATGTTAGATGATGATCATGATGACGCAGATAATATATAGTATGTTAGATGATGATCACGATGACGCGGATCATATATAGTATGTTAGATGATGATCATGTTGACGCTGATGATATATAGTATGTTAGATGATGATCATGATGACGCAGATAATATATAGTATGTTAGATGATGATCACGATGACGCGGATCATATATAGTATGTTAGATGATGATCATGATGACGCTGATGATATATAGTATGTTAGATGATGATCATGATGACGCAGATAATATATAGTATGTTAGATGATGATCATGATGACGCGGATCATATATAGTATGTTAGATGATGATCATGATGACGCTGATAAGATATAGTATGTTAGTTGATGATCATGATGACGCTGATAATATATAGTGTGTCTAAATTGGGCAGGTTCCCCACGCCCCCATCATATCTGTATCATATATCGTGTCAGACCCCCCCACCCCCACCCTAATCCCCACCCCTCTTGTCTCGATCATTACATTACACGTCGACATACACTGTTGTATAAAAAGAGGGGTCTGTGTGTGTTGTAAGTGGTTTCGTTGTAAATGTTTTAGAAGGAGTGGAACCAGAAGCCCTGTTTCAGTTACGACACACGGTAGAGTTGCACCTCTGTTCTGAATTGGAACCCGCCGCGCCAGCCGAGAAGCGGACCACTGAGGCGCCAAGCCACAGGCTGTTCAGGTCTTTCTCACCTTTGCCCGTGCACTGGTCTCACTGACAACTTTCGTTATCCAGTTGAAAAGGCAGTTTGCACCGCCCTTCTCACCTTCTTGTGGACCCCCCCCCCCCCCCCCCCCCCGCTTCTCCGACCCCCTTACCTGCCCCCTCACTCCCCCTCTCAAAAAATATCGTTTAAGAAAGCGAATTTCTTCATTTATTGACATTGATCATTACAAATAGATTTTTTTTTTTTTTTAAAAGCAGCGAAATCATGTGCTGGTCAGACTTCAACAAGTCCATGTAACGTGCAAAGAAAATGAAATGAAGAAATGACGGTAAACGACTGAAGATAGTCATACATTTGCCAAAATTATTTGAAAAAATAAAACTCCACATGATCGATACAAAAACATACACACATGCACACACACACACACACACACACACACACACACACACACACAAACACAAATGCGTGCGTGCACGCTACACGCATACACACAATGATCATATGCTCGAGCGCGTACAAATAACAGAAACAAATTTATGCGCACAGTACCCTTTCCTCTCTTTTACTCGATGCATTGTCTGTCTGACTGTCTCTCTCTGCGTTTCTTTCTCTGTGTCTCTCTCTCGCCCTGTCTATCCCCCACCCCCACCCCTCCCCAGCTGTGTGCCTATGTTTGTGTGTGTGTGCTTGCGTGCGCGCGCGAGCGCACATGAGAGAGAGAGAGAGAGAGAGAGAGAGAGAGAGAGAGAGAGAGAGAGAGAGAGAGAGAGAGAGAGAGAGAGAACAACCCTTGTTTATCTTCATGTGGATATTCCGTGCAGAAGGCATAAGGAGGCGTTTTACTGGCATGCAATCATGTAATGAGTTCGTTACGTTTCCTTGTGTGCGCGTGGTTGCCAGAGGAACTAGTGAGGGTCGAATCCGTGCACACAGTTTTGCTGTCGGTGACTAGTACATGGCACAGATGAACGGAGTAGTTCGTGCTGCTGAATAGTCGTTGTGCCGCCCAGCCTATACTGTGTTCGATGCCATGTGAAATGTCACGCGAACAGATAGATACACGGAGTGGGAGAATAAAACATACGCACGTAAGCGATTCTTCTGTCATTATGAAAATGGCTTAGCTGGTGTTTTTTTTTTTTTTTTTTTTTTTTTTTTTTTTTTTTAACGGCAGGAAAAACTATGTTTGTGTAACGCGCGGGGGTAGGCGGCAGTGAGTGGGGTGGTGGTGTGGTGTGGTGGTAGTGGTGGTTGTGAAGAGGACGTTTAAGCTTAACCAATAGATCATTCACTTGAACATACTGGATTCGACTAATTCCGTCTTGTCGACCGGCGGTTGGGTCTCGTTCTTCTCCTTTTTTCGTTCTTTCTTTCATTCTTTCTTTCTTACAACTTTAATCTCGGTGGGAGAAAATCATCTGAAACCTCCTGACATTTGCAGTGATGCCACTCCCTCTTCTCTCTCCCCTTTTCCTTCATCGTGCCCAACATAGACACAGCGTATATCACTGTAAAGATAACTGGGTCAGGAACATAATCTTTTCAATAATGAATTAGCACAATAGTTTTCTTTCCCGCTGAAAACCAGAGAGAGTGATTGGCCAACTAGACTACGGCCAGCTCCGAAAAGTAAAAAAAAAAAAAAAAGCGTGCAACGGGTTTCGACCGTAGCGCATTCTACAGGCTAGACGAACAAAATGAGGACAAAGTAGGGACCATTTTCCCACGCTGCCAGCTAAACGAAGCCAAGTTGGCCTTCGTTGTAATAGTTTTACGTTTTGGTTTTTGTTCGTCTGTACAGGAGTCCTAGGGCCTGTTATGCCAATAGAAGAAAAACTAACGGCAAAACGACGACATCTGTTTAACATTTTTTTTTTTTTTTAGTCATATCAGAAAGAGGGGGATCATCGCTTGCTTTGAACAAAAACTTTTGATGGCTCTTCTTCCCCATCTTTCCGTCCCCTAATTCTGTCCCCCCTTCCTTCCCGCCTATCCTTCCCGCCCCCTACCCTTTCAAACCTCTCTTTCCTTTTTTTTTTTTTTTTTTTTTTTTTTTTCTTTTTTTTTTACAATGTTTGTATGTCCGTGTGTCTCTCTGTCTCACTGTTCGTCTTGTCTCTCTGTCCCTGTCTCTGGCTCTCTCTCAAATTTTGTCTTACGCACTTTGAGAGTGAGGGCTATAAGTTTCAAAATTGGCACATTCAGAATTTTATTTGTACCCATACGCAGGTCATATTCAGGTAAGAAAACTTCTATCTAAAAAAAAAAAAAAAAAAAAAAAAAACCCCCCCCCCCCCCCCCCCTTCCACGCACACTCACACATGCGTGCACACGATCCAGATGCGAAACAAGTAATATTGTGAGATGTGGCGCATACAGTATATATAGGCTACTTGGCAGTATCTAATTAAAAAAAAGGGGGAAAACCGGGACGAGAAAGGAAGACTATGGACGGTTATTTACTGTTATTATTATGAGAATGCCCTGGCCAGTGGTGAGACAATCACATGCTCACAACTGCTAACATATACAGCTGACGGCACATTTCGTTTTCCCCAGAACCCATGACAGAAAAGAGGCGGCACAGAACAAACGACGAGAGATTTTCCTCTGAAAAGGAAAACTTCAAAACTTGCCCCAAATAGGCCAACGCAGAGCTGACGCGCACAGAGGCACACGCGCACACCAGCATGTTGTTTGTCAGAACAAAGAAATGGCTCGACATGTGCTCGTGACATCCATTCCGCGACACAGTTGTCGTGGAATCGGTCTCTGTCGACTAAAAAACCCCGCAGATCCATCAAAAGGAAGGTGGTTGACGTATTGACGGTGCAGCGTATATGGCTGCTGTTGCTTTGAGGGAACAAGTTCCATTTCACGATGCCCTGTTGAGTCAGAAGTTATGACTAGGAACGTGCGTCATTGTTAGAAGTTGCACGACATTATGTAGAACACTGTCAGTTCGCCTTAGTGTGTTCGATCACGCGCCTCTCTCGCGCTCTCTCTCTCTCTCTCTCTCTCTCTGGAGTGTGTATGTGCGTGCGCGCGCACGCACGCGCGTGCATGTATGTAGATTCTCGCTGCTCTCAATTCCCAACCCACGCGCGATCGCCAGCAGTCTCCAGTAAATCGGTTCATGGCCACGTCCTCCCGTATTTGTATAACAGTCGGCCCTGTCCGGGTTCTCCCTCTTGTACAACCGTGCCGAGGAAGGGGATGGACGGGGAGGGGGGGGGGGGGGGGGGGGTATGGTTGAGTTTTTACGTCCTCATAGCGAAAGCTTTTAGGGATATGTTTTTCTTTCACGGTAGTCTTTGGTTCCATTGGTAACCTGTTGTCGAGTCCAGAGGATATCAGGGCGTTGGCAAGCATCCTCATGGTTGTGCGACGGGGGGTGGGGGGGGGGGGGGGGGGGGGGGCGTATTTAGCTGTTACCCCACAAGCAAACCTGTGGCGTCTCACTCTCAGTTCAGCTTTCGTTTCCCCACGGTATCCACCCTCATCCTGCCCTTGTTTCCGAACTCACCCACGTCTCGCCCTTGCGCTTATTATATCTGTCTCTCTTCGTGCGCTTTACCATTCCTGAGCCAGATTTGAAAATGACTTCTTCAGTTGAAAGAGCAGAGAAAACTTTATCTTCCTTTGGGAGCAGGCACCACAGTGCCAGTTTGAACCGTGCAGGGAACAGCCATCACAGTGCCAGTTGTGCAGGAAACAGGCATCACAGTGCCAGTTGTGCAGGAAACAGGCATCACAGTGCCAGTTGTGCAGGGAACAGACATCACAGTGCCAGTTTGAACCGTGCAGGAAACAGGCATCACAGTGCCAGTTGTGCAGGGAACAGGCATCACAGTGCCAGTTGTGTGCAGGGAACGTGCAGGGAACACATCACAGTGCCAGTTGTGCAGGGAAACAGGCATCACAGTGCCAGTTGTGCAGTTGGGGAACAGGCATCACAGTGCCAGTGCCAGTGCAGGGGGAACAGACATCACAGTGCCAGTTGTGCAGGGAACAGACATCACAGTGCCAGTTGTGCAGGGAACAGACACCACAGTGCCAGTTTGAATCACGCCAGTTTGAACCGCACAGGGAACAGACACCACAGTGCCAGTTTGAACCGTGCAGGGAACAGACATCACAGTGCCAGTTTGAACCGAACACACTTCTAACCTCTGCCCCTCACCTTCCCTCAAACCTCTCCACCCCCCACACCCCCAGCCCCTCTCTTACACGTCTTGTCCAGGTCGTCCCATCTTTAAAGTTATTTCCTCCGCCGAGGAGACAGTGTATCTTCTGAATAACTATCGTTCGCCTTAAGTTGTTTTGCTTACCCTCTTATCTTGGTTACATCAACCCCCCCACCCACCCCCTCCCCTCCCCAGAGGATTGCAACCTTGCCGTGGTCAGAGGGCTTGCACGGTCCAGTGATCCCCTAGGCTCTGCTGATGGAGGATCAATACGTGGGTGGAAATCTAGGTTGTTGCAAACACTTCTAGGCCAATATAGTCAAGTTGCTGACTGGCCTAAGCACAACGTGCTATGAGTTGCTGCCCCTGGCAGGGGTCTCTCGTGTCAGACAAGTTAAGGGTGAAGACTGACAAACAGTTGCCCGCCTTTTTCCTTTTCTGTCTTCTGCCTTTCTTATTTGTTCTGTTCTGTCTTCTTCTCTTCTTCAATCCTTCTTTTCCACATCCTTTTCTCTTTGATCTTCTTAAGATCCGCCGCGTTTGCTGTGCGGTGCGACATGTGATGGAGAAGAATGAGATCTTGGTGATGACAGGGCAGGTGCTCTCAGCACATCTCTTTGGCTCGGACCTCCTCTAGATAGGAGGTACACTCTGGCCCAGATGTATCAGTCGGCTACCCATACGTGGGGCTGGGGGTCAAGACAGGTTGGCCGAGGTAAACCCTGTAGTGCGCGGCTGTCTGTCCCAGGGAGTTGAGCATGATCGGGGGGGGGGGGGGGGGGGGGGGGGGGGGGGGGGGGTAGCGTGTGTGTGGCCCTCCTATTTTTTTTATATCTCTCCTGAAGCGTAGAAGGAAGGTCAAGACAGTGACTTTCGTGGCCCTGACCCCGTAGTTGGACTCCATGGTGGGTGGGTAAGGGGGAGTCGAAAAAAACAACCCCAGAATGGCTTCTTCACCACCACCACCACCACCACCCAAAAAACAAAACAAAACAAAACAAAAAAACCACAAACAACAAACAAACAAAACAAACAAAAAAGAACAGCAAACAAACAAACAAACAAACAAAAATCCCCGAAAAGTACGTTTAAGTTCAAGAAGAGAGAGTCCCCATGTATCAGAAATAGACAGCGACTCGGACCCAGAAGCGAGGAAAATGACACGTTTGTTGTTGCTGTTATTGTTGTTGTTTGTTTGTTTTTGTTTGTTGCTGTTGTTTTTTTTGGGGGGGGGAGGGTGGCTTCGTGATTGGTAGTGGAAGGTTATGGAACAGGACAGACCTATTTCCGCGCTGAATCCATTTGCTGTTCCAGGACATTGCAGGTGACAGTCAGTGAAGAGACTACGGAATGGTTCCTTCCTCAGTCGTGCAAGTCTGAGCGAAGGGTTGATGTACTTGGAACCTGGACTGGTCGTATCCGGTCTGTAGATGGTTTTGATCTAGTGTCAAAGGTCTGGTTGTGAGACCCCAGGAACCTCTGAGCAGCTTCAGTCAGGGATTTCAGGCTCTGGTCTTTCTCTTGTAGAAGTTTGGATGCGAGGTCTTCAGGACAGGATTCTACAAATTGTTCTTTCTGGACCAAATATACAAGCCATCATAGTCTTTCTTTTTCTTCCAGCTTACTCCAGCCATCTCTCTAGATAGATTTGAATGCTGGTTAGGAATTGAGCAGGACTTTCGTTCTTCTCTGGCCTACTGGATCGGAACCGTTCTGGGAAACCTTGTTCTGAAAAATCAAGACTTCGAAGAAGCTCAGTTTTGAGTGGTTTCATATTCATTTGCTTCTTCTCGAGGTATTCTGGAGTATACCTCAAGGGCGTGACCAGTCAAAAGGGCACTGAAGTTGGTAGCCCACTGCTCTTTTGGTCATCTCATTGCTTCAGAATGGCGTTCAAAACGTTCCAGATAACTGTCGAGGTTGTCTTTCCCGTCTACGAACGCTGGAAAACGTAGCCTCGTGGCAGCTCCAGTTTCTGATTGGGAAATGCGTTCGCCATTTTGAGCTTTCACTTTTACCATACGCAGTTCAAGTTCTCTTTGTCTCTCTTTCTCTTTATGTTCTAATTCAAGTCTTTTCAATTCTCTTTCAGCAGCTCGCTCGTCTCTGTCTCTATCTTGCTGATGTTTCCTGTTTTCACATTACTCTACTAGTCTTCACGTTATTCCTGTCTTTTCCTCTCTTCACGTTCTTCCTGTCATTTCTTCTTTTCACGTTTCTTCCTGTCTTTTTGATCATGTTCTTCTTACTCTAGTCTTTTCTTCTCTTCAGCTGCCAATTCAGTTTTTCTTCTTGCCAATTCTCATGCTGCAGCCTTTCCCTCAGTCTCT
>JADBJO010001200.1:272500-327500 GCA_016801955.1 Conus betulinus
GGGATGGAATCATGACTGGAAGGTACATAGGGGCCGATGAAGAGAAAAATATGTCAGAGAGACAAACCTTTGAGAAGAGACCCTCTTTGTTCAGAGGTGAAGTTGGTGTAGGTAAAGAGGAAAATGTTCCAGGAAAACAAGTCTTTAAATGAGATATGTTTTTTGTATATGCAGAGAAAACTTTTCAGAAAAAAAACAAGTCTCAAAAGAGGGGGGAATTATTATTGGGAAGTAATTTAGTTTAGACAAACAGGAAAATGGTTCAGGGGAAAAAAGTCCTCAAAGGCACAAAAGGAAGGAAACATTATTGGGACTGTGGGGGGGTAATTTAGTGTAGACAAAGGGAAAAATGTTTCAGGAAAACAGAACAGAAAGAATCTTTATTGGATTGAAACTTTAGCTGTCAGATAGAAAAATGTTTTTAAAAAAAGCATATCATAAGGGAGGGATTTGGTAGTCTTTCTTGAGAAGGATTTTATTTGGATGTTTGACTTGTTTGTTTTATTAAAGTTGACAGAGGCTGACTGAATTCTGAGACCAAAACTGATTTCAAAGTGACAGAAATGACATTTGTGCTTGTGTTCATATTGACCCAGCAATGGGGTTTTGCACTTTTGTGTGTGGTGCACATGGAGGATATTTCAACTGGGGTGGTGGTTGCAAATCTTAATTCTAGTTAAGCACAGCCAGAAATGGGTGATTTATTTTGAGGGCCTGCCCAGTTAAGACACGTTTGTAGACACATGTGTTCTCCTGTGGGTGAACATATATGTACACACATTTATGTGAACACACACTGTGTGTGTGTGTGTGTGTGTGTGTGTGTGTGTGTGTGTGTGTTTTCTCTTTCTCTTTTTCTCTTTCTCTCTCTGTGTCTCTTTTTGTTTCTTTGTCTGTCTGCCAGCATGCCTGCCTGTCTGTCAGTCTGTCTGTCTGTGTCTCTGTGTCTGTCTGTCTGTCTGTCGGTTGGTTGGTCAGTCTCTCTCTCTGTCTCTCTCTGTCTCTGTCTCTGTCTCTCTCTCTCTCTCTCTCTCTCTCTCTCTCTCTCTCACACACACACACACACACACACACACACACACACACACAGTGATATGTTCATAATTGCACAGGTATTGATTGGTGGGCAGTGTGGAAGGAAGGCTGGTCAAGGTGGCCATTGCCTGATAAGAAAGCAATAGCAGCCAACATTTTGCCAGTGTGAAAGATTTATGAGAATTATGAAGTGATGCTGAGAATCAATGAATCAATCAATCGATCCCTCAATCAGCCAGTGTGCAGGAAACAGTCTTGTGAGCTGCTGCAGTTGATGCCATCGACCTCGATTCTCTATTTCCAGAGTACCAATTTTGAGTCTGCCTGTTTCGGCTCATGTGTGTTGAACACGCACCACAGGAGTTATGTTGAGGGAGGATGACGGGCAAAAAGATGGATGGGAAAAACTTGGAGGAAGAAAGCATGCAGATTGTTGTGTGACACAAATTTTATGTATTAAAAAATGCTTACAGAGTTGGGATATAGTGTCTGTATGGGGCAGGGCAAGATGCTAGGATGTTAGGTGGTGAAGGGTGGTAGGAGGGAAGGAAGGGGGGGAGAGTTGGTGGTGGTGGTGGGGGGGGGGGGGGGTGAGATGGTTGTCTTCAACATTTTTTGCTAATTTTCCACTGGCTGGAAAGACCTAGTGAACTGGCTGTGGCATGATCATGAAAACAGCCAGAGTAGGAATGGTCAGTGTTTTCCCATAGGATTCGACGTTATACATCCATGTGACCTACATCAGTATTTGTCACCCTCCTCCCCTCCCTCCTTCCCCCCCCCCCACCCCCCAAAAAAAAAAAAAGCACACACACACACACACACACAGAGGTAAAATCAAACAAAACAAAAAAAAAAAAAAAAAGCCCCAGCTACTTGGCACAGATGAAACTGAACATGACATGACCCTGTCAGTGAAGATCACCATGAATGCCCATGCTTTGAAAACTGTGAGCAGTCCATCAATCTGCTGGTTTTCAGTTGTTTGTTTATTTGCTTTTTTTTTGTTTGTTGTTTGTTTGAATGAATGAACACAAATGTTGAGCTGTTTTGCTGCCTTGTGACCATGTTGTGTCAAAGCAGGTCCAAGCTGGTCTGTAGACTAGTAGTAAATATCTGGGCTTGCATATCTCATAAACATGAGGCGTTACTTCATTGCTTCTACTAATTTCATACCTCAGTGCAAAATTGGTGTTTTTTTCCAATATATTGTAAACTTTGAGGGAAAAAAAAAAAAACAAACCAAACCAAAACAAACAAACTGAAAAATGAAGAAGAAGAATAGAAACTGAAAAATAGGGAGAGGATGGCAAAATGGCATTGGCTTTATTGCAGATTCGCAAATCCTTATCTGGATAGAATATTATCTTTCTGTGCAATGGTCGTTTCCCTTTAATTCTGTCACAATCCACACCTTGTAACAAAAATTCTTTCCCTTAGTGAAGGATGATATTTGATTTTATTCCATGCATTTTAAAACTAATGTAAAAGCCTACATCATACATTAGTGGAAAAGGTAAAACATGAACTTTACACTGGATATGTTTTCAGCTGATGCCAGAACGCTGTCGTGATGTAATAACAACATGAAATTTTGACTGCCTACACAAAATTGTGTGACATCCCTGCTCTAAGCTCTTTGCATCACAAATAGTACCTCTTTTATCAATTAAGAAAAAGTTCCCATTACTAACATACAACTGAGTAAAACATGATTGCCTTCACTAATTGGTAGAAACAAGGGAGACTAAAAAAAACAAAAAAACTATCACCCACCCACAGCAGGGCAAACAGGAGCTGCTGCTTTACTATCACCTATACAGTTGCGAAAAAAGTTAATGATCTCTCATGATCTTCAGAGAGATGGACACCTTTCCCACCATGACCCCCATCTCTCCAACAGGGTTATCAGTTTCGCTTTCAAAAGTTTAGCAGCTGAATTTGTAACACGAGCATTTAGATCACAACATTTGCCCTTTTTCTTCTTTCTTAGAAATGGATCAGCCAATGCGTATATCAGAAAACTGAACACACAAACATATATTGAAAATTCAAAACAACGAAAATGGTTGATACAAGAAGTAGAATACACTGCAAATTCTCAATTAATTTGTGTAAAAGTTTCGCTGGGACCACCATTTTTGTTTTTAGTATAACGTATTTTGATCTGTGGTGTAGATTACATGTGAGCTCATTTTTAGAGTGAATGTTTGTGTTTTGCAGTCACGGAGTCCAACAGAACTGCACTACAACCTGGATTCCAACAGGGCGCAACGAGATCTGGTTGCTCAGCTAGAAGCAAAGAACAGGTAAACAGGTAGTAGTAGATGATGATGATGATGATGATGATGATGATGATGATGATGATGATGATGATGATGATGATAGTGGTGGCAGGAGGTAAAGAGGAAGGAGCAAGAATTTTAATGTAGGAGGTTAAAAAGGGGGAGAGAAATGGAAAGCAAATGAAACTTTACGATTTGAATGAACATTTTGC
The DNA here is from genome assembly GCA_016801955.1 of Conus betulinus. NCBI lineage: Eukaryota > Metazoa > Mollusca > Gastropoda > Neogastropoda > Conidae > Conus > Conus betulinus. Next base: position 276,033 of record JADBJO010001200.1, read on the forward strand.
ATGCTGAGGGAAAATTTACAGCTGGAGGGGAAAGCAGAGAAACTTGTTCTGTGCACATATAGTTCTTGCCCTCGATTGATGAGAAAAAAGAAGAAAAAATGGAAGAATTGAAAAAAAGTATATTGATCACAAATATCAGCTTGACATTTGTCTGCTGACGGCTGGTACTAACCTACACAAACATGAAAACAGATATCATTTTTGTGCATGTCTTCTTACATATACAGAACATCATTCTATGAACACGTTCAGTGAAGATAATATTGTGGCAGCTACTAGTATTATATTGGGTTGTGTATGTGTATAGGTCTGTACATCACTTTAAACATGGTTATGTTTAATGCAGTGCAGCAGGCCACCAGAAAAGCATGGTTATATCAATGCATTGCAACAGCCTCCAGAAAAACATGGGTTATATTCAATGCAGTGTAGCAGCCCTCCTGAAAAAAAACATTGTTATATTTAATGCAGTGCAACAGCCCTCCTGAAAAACATTGATATATTTAATGCAATGCAACAGCCCTCCTGAAAACATCGTTACATTCAATGCATTGCAACAGCCCTCCTAAAAAACATCGTATATTCAATGCATTGCAACAGCCCTCCTAAAAAACATTGTTAATGCATGCAGTAGCCCTCCTGAAAATATTGTTACATTTAATGCAAGGCAGCAGCCTCCTGAAAAAAAAATGTTATGTTTAATGCAAGGCAGTAGCCCTTCTGAAAAACATTGTTATATTTAATGCAATGCACAGCCCTTCTGAAAAAAATTGTTATATTTAATGCAAGGCAGTAGTCCTTCTGAAAAAACATTGTTATATTTAATGCAATGCAACAGCCCTCCTGAAAAAAATGTTATATTTAATGCAATGCAGTAGCCCTTCTGAAAAAACATTGTTATATTTAATGCAATGCAGCAGCCCTCCTGAAAAATACTGTTGTATTCACTGCAGTGCAGCAAAAAATATTGTTATATTTAATGCAATGTAGCAGCCCTCCTGAAAAACATGGTGATATTTAATGCAGCGCAGTAGCCCACCAGAAAAACATTGTTATATCTAATGCAGCAGCTCTGCTAATCTTCCCTTTATTCAGTTATTGTGTTCCTCTCCACCCTTCCCCAAAAGTAGTCTTTGTCATTCACTCTGTGTGTGTGTGTGTGTGTGTGTGTGTGTGTGTTCCTGCAGGCATGTGCTTAGTCAACGTTAGGTAATAGTGATTATGTAGACACGTTCTGCCTGCTGAATTATGGATACAAGACTTAAAGAAACAAAAATCCCAATGTTAAGTACTAGTAAATGTAAGGGGAGAATTTATGGGGTTTTGGATGTTGTTTGTGTGTCTATTTGTCCTCTTTTCAAGGCTTTTATTAGTGGCAGTGTTGATGGGGAGAAAAATTGGTTTATGGTGAAGAGCCCTGTTGTGCATTCAGTGTGTGTGTGTGCGTATGTGCATGCATGCGTTCATGTGTGCATGCATTTGTTCATGTATGCATGTATGTGTCTGTATACATGCATGTGCTTGTGTGTGAGTGCATGTGTGTGTTGCGTGTGTATGGTCTGTATGAGAAATAAAGAGGAAGATTCTGAAAAAAAAAACAAAACAAAACAAAAACAGACAAGGGATTGTGTCAAAAGGGCCACTTCAGTGTTACATGTACACACTTTGCTGCATGGATATGAACATGAACATATTGTAAAAGTATGTGTGAACTTGTGTGTGTGTGTGTGTGTGTGTGTGTGTGTGTGTGTGTGTGTGTGTGTGTGTGTGTGTGAGAGAGAGAGAGAGAGAGAGAGAGAGAGAGAGAGAGAGAGAGAGAGAGAGAGAGAATGTAAATGAACAAATATCCACACAAATGATTGAGAATGAGAGAGAGGGAGAGAGAGACAGGCAGACAGCCCTTGCACTGATATTCCCTCAGAATTGCCCCTACTCCCCCTTCACCCCTTGTTTATTCCAGTAAGAGCCAAACTAGCAGTTGTTCATCTCTCTCTTTCTCTCTCTCTCTCTCTCTCTCTCTCTCTGATGTTATCACTACATGAACGCATTTTATATTGTCATTAGCTTTTTATTTCCAATTTGCTGTATACCTACATTCAGTTGTACGTTCACATCCCACTTCGTGATGGGCTAAGGCCTAACATGAATGGAAAAGAAATTGAGAGTCTTGAGTTTCATTCTCTTTTCCCCCCTCCATGATCAGATTGTTTTTAGATGTTGTGCCTTTTGTTAGGTTATGGCTGAATTGTCAGGGCCTGATGATCATGCATTATGCTATTTATCACAATTGTGTTATTATTACTATGTTTATCTTCTCCATTGGAAGTGTTGAATGAATTTTAGGATATTAAATAGTTTTGTGTGTTTATTTTCTTTTATTATTATATACCCCATTTTCATATGCAAAGGTATGTGTGCTTGATTTTTTTGGGAGGTGGGTGGGGTTGGGGATGTGGAAGAAAGAATAACTGAGTTTGTATGTCTGTATGTTTGTGTTGTTAGATTGAGGGGAGGCCTTTGAGGGTGGGAGTAGGGGGGTGGGAGTAGGGGGGCTCAAAAGGAGAATGGGGAGTGGTTGTTGATCCTGTCTTGTAGCTCTTCCAACATCTGCCCCCTCCTTCTCTCTGTCTTTCTCCTTCTTTCAGCTTTCCCCATGCTCTTTTGTCTTGTTGGCTTCTGCTTCTGAAGGGTCTTATCTTTAACTGTGAAAGAAATTATCAAGTGGAGTAAGTTTGTTAAAAAAAAAAACATCATTGTGCACAGGTACCTGCCCTTTATTGTCAGATCGTCTGCGTAAGATTGTGTTGTGTCCTCCACCAGGGAGATCATGAGAGAGATTCAGCGGCTGCGCCTGGAGCAGGAGTCCTACGCCAACGACATCGGCAACGCCAGCTCCTACAATCCCACCTTGCTGGCTGAGCTGCGGCTGCTGAGGCAGCGCAAGGAGGAGCTGGAGAGTCGGATGTCGGCACTGCAGGAGTCACGCAAAGACCTCATGGTGCAGCTGGAGAACCTCATGAAGCTGCTAAAGGTAGTGTGTCTGTGCATTGGTGGGAGAACCTCATGAAGTTGCTGAAGGTAGTGTGTCTGTGCATTGGTGGAGAACCTCATGAAGTTGCTGAAGGTAGTGTGTCTGTGCATTGGTGGAGAACCTCATGAAGTTGCTGAAGGTAATGTGTGTGTGTCTTGATTGGTGGAGAACCTCATGAAGTTGCTGAAGGTAGTGTGTCTGTGCATTGGTGGAGAACCTCATGAAGTTGCTGAAGGTAGTGTGTCTGTGCATTGGTGGAGAACCTCATGAAGTTGCTGAAGGTAGTGTGTCTGTGGATTGGTGGAGAGCCTGATCAAGCTGCTGAAGGTAGTGTGTCTGTGGATTGGTGGAGAACCTGATGAAGCTGCTGAAGGTAGTGTGTCTGTGGATTGGAGAACCTGATGAAGCTGCTGAAGGTAGTGTGTCTGTGGATTGGAGAACCTGATGAAGTTGCTGAAGGTAGTAGTGTGTCTGTGCATTGGTGGAGAACCTCATGAAGTTGCTGAAGGTAGTGTGTCTGTGCATTGGTGGAGAACCTCATGAAGTTGCTGAAGGTAGTGTGTCTGTGGATTGGAGAACCTGATGAAGTTGCTGAAGGTAGTGTGTCTGTGGATTGGAGAACCTGATGAGTTGCTGAAGGTAGTGTGTGTCTGTGGATTGGTGGAGAACCTGATGAAGCTGCTGAAGGTAGTGTGTCTGTGGATTGGTGGAGAACCTGATGAAGCTGCTGAAGGTAGTGTGTCTGTGGATTGGTGGCGAACTGATGAAGCTGCCGAAGGTAGTGTGTCTGTGATTGGTACCTCATGGTGCAGGTGGAGAACCTGATGAAGCTGCTGAAGGTAGTGTGTCTGTGGATTGGTGGAGAACCTGATGAAGCTGCCGAAGGTAGTGTGTCTGTGGATTGGTGGCGAACCTGATGAAGCTGCTGAAGGTAGTGTGTCTGTGGATGGTGTGGAGAAGCTGCTGAAGGTAGTGTGTTTGTGGATTTTGTGGAGAACCTGATGAAGTTGCTGAAGGTAGTGTGTCTGTGGATTTGTGGAGAACCTGATGAAGTTGCTGAAGGTAGTGTGTCTGTGGATTGGTGGCGAACCTGATGAAGCTGCCGAAGGTAGTGTGTCTGTGGATTGGTACCTCATGGTGCAGGTGGAGAACCTGATGAAGCTGCTGAAGGTAGTGTGTCTGTGGATTGGTGGAGAATCTGATGAAGTTGCTGAAGGTAGTGTGTCTGTGGATTGATGGAGAACCTGATGAAGTTGCTGAAGGTAGTGTGTGTCTGTGGATTGGTGGAGAACCTGATGAAGCTGCTGAAGGTAGTGTGTCTGTGGATTGGTACCTCATGGTGCAGGTGGAGAACCTGATCAAGCTGCAGAAGGTAGGTGTCTGTGATTTGTACCTCATGGTGCAGCTGGCCTGTTCAGTTTTTCTCTTTGATGTCCGGGCTTTGTTACTGGCAAACTGTCTCAGAAGTGAAAATACTTTTTCTGTGGATTAGAAGAAATGTTCTGTCTTGACATGATAAGTTACGACAGGCATGTGCCCCATGCATGCGTTTACTTATGCACAGGGCATACACACACATCTTTACCTGCATACTCCATGTACACACATTATTCACCTAAACTTCTTTGCATACATACAAAAAGATCCATGTATTAACAGAGCAGTCTGACTTTGAAAAAGATCCATATCACATTGCAGAATGTGTTAACGGCAACAACAACATCAACAACAATAACAAATTCAGGAAGAAAGAATGTTTAAATCACAAGTTTCATATTATTGATGTTATCTTTATGAACTGACAAAACTTGGAAACTTGTCATATTGTGTACATCAGTTGGCAAACAGTAGCGTAAGTATCAGAAAAGAGAGACATCCTTTTCCTGCAAAAAATTCAGCATTGTTGCATGTTTTGTGTTCAAGATGTGATTTATGATTTATGTAATTGGTGTTCTTGCCCTATCCATGTATTGCAGCAAGTTGTATCTGTGCTGTTGTTGGGTTCAGACACACTTGACTTTGTTCATTCATTATTCATCAGCTGGGCAAATGAACCAAGGAAAACAGGAGGAAGAGAGAAAAAAGAAGAGAAATTAATAAAGAAACAGAGAGCAGAAAAAAAGGGGAGTGCAGTGGATAGCCTGAAGTGCTTGTGGGCTTGGAGGTAGTTGGTTCGACTCCCATCAGAAGCACTTCCTTGAGGGACTTTTTGTCCTTGACTGGCTCCTACCAGAACTGAGTGTGCTAAGGGTTGGACTGGAAGACTGGAATCACATGGGCATGCTTCATCCTCTTTATGGATATGTCTCTAAAAGAGTGCTCCTCAAATTCCCTGACCAACATTGCAGGTATTTGTATCTCTCAGGCCTGGTTGATGTGGAGGATATATTGTGAGAGGAAGGGCAGAGTTCAGCCCTGTCAGGGAGCCTAAGACCAGAGTGAAAACACCATAGCATCATCTAGTCATCTTCATCCTCACTCATAATAGACAGAATGGGAAGAAAGTCTCAAATTCTGTGGCCCCTCATGACTTGCGATTTGAGTTGCGAATTCTGCTCTGTCTCCGTGACTGTGGTCAAACTGATCAGCTTCAGTAGATTTATGGGGATGTTCATTGGGTGGATCTGATGTGCCCTTTGAAAAGGTTGCTTACTGATCCTGGCTCCATGTCTAATCAGTCATGTGGGATTTTTTTAGGTGGTATCTTGCATGCAATGAAGCAGACCCATACTACTGAATACCATCACAGTGACTGGACAGAAGGGCAGTGTATCCTCTGGCAAGTTGCCCAATGATGGCCTGATTTTGATTGTTCACTAAGTATTGTAGTATTGGGGCTGGGACAGGACATCCTTGAGTGTGGCACTCCAGCAGAACTGGAATGATTGGCTGAAAGTAATGCTATGTGCATAGAAGGTGCAAGGAGGAATGGATGGAAGTTTGGAAGAAGCCCCACCAGAAAAAAAAGCTAAAAAAGAAAAACCCAGTTAATTGTGAAGAGGTATTGGTGTTTGTGTGGCCAGAGCCAGCCCATCTGTGCTCAGGCCCCCTAATTGTGAAGAGGTATTGGTGTTTGTGTGGCCCCTAATTGTGAAGAGGTATTGGTGTTTGTGTGGCCCCTAATTGCAAAGAGGTATTGTGTTTGTGTGGCCCTAATTGTGAAGAGGTATTGGTGTTTGTGTGGCCTTTAATTGTAAAGAGGTATTGTGTTTGTGTGGCCCCTAATTGCAAAGAGGTATTGGTGTTTGTGTGGCCCGTAATTGTGAAGAGGTATTGGTGTTTGTGTGGCCAGAACCAGCCCCCTAATTGTGAAGAGATATTGGTGTTTGTGTGGCCAGAACCAGCCCAGCTCCCCAAGGTCCACACCCAACAGCTCCCCAAGGTCTCGGTCAGGCCTGTCCCCAACGTTCGCTGCCGCCGCCCAGACCAGCCAGCGGAGCGCAGGGGCAGTGATCCCTAGCTTGGGCTCCAGTCCTGGAATGGGGGTGGGAGCGGCTGGAGCCAGTGCCAGCACCCCAGGGACCCCCTTGGACACCTCCCTGACCGGGGGGTGGGTGGGGACGTGAAGCAGGCCTTCAGGGCCCCTCCCTGTCGGCCGCCCACACCCGTAGTCTGCGCAACGATCTGCTGGTGGCTGCTGACTCCGTCACCAATGCTATGTCCTCGCTGGTTAAAGAGCTCAACTCAGGTAATACTAATCACTACATCCTCTGTGGTGAAGGAAGTCAGCTCTGATTGAAGAACTCAGCTGAAGGAAGTATGTACTCTCTGGTCAAAGTGCAAACTCTCGATAATGCTATGTCTTCTCTGGCCCAAAGTATTCAACTCAGGTAATGTGTGTGTTGTGGTTAAATAGCTCAATTCAGATAATGTTACCTTCACTCAGATCAAAGAGCTCAGCTCAGGTAATGCTGTGTCCTCTGGGATGGAAGAGATCAGCACAGGTAATGCTATGTCCTCCTGTGGTGAAAGAGATCAACACAGGTAATGGTATGTCCTCTGCAGTGAAAGAGATCAACTCAGGTAATGCTATGTCCTCTGTGGTGAAAGAGATCAACACAGGTAATGATATGTCCTCTGTGGTGAAAGAAATCAACTCGGGTAATGCTATGTTCTCTGTGGTGGACAGAGAAAAGAGATCAATTCAGTAATGGTATGCTATGTCCTCTGTGGTGAAAGAGGTCATCTCAGGTAATGCTGTGTTGTCTGTAGCAAAGAGATCAACACAGGTAATGGTATGTCCTCTGTGGTGAAAGAGATCAACACAGGTAATGCTAATGTCCTCTGTGGTGAAAGAGATCAATTCAGGTAATGCTGTGTCCTCTGTGGTGCAAAAAGATCAATTCAGGTAATGCTTGTCCTCTGTGGTGAAAGAAATTCATGTAATCTCAGGTAATGCTGTGTCTCAGGTAATGCTGTGTTGTGTAGCAAAAGAGATCAACACAGGTAATGCTATGTCCTCTGTGGTGAAAGAGATCAACTCGGGTAATGCTATGTCCTCTGTGGTGAAAGAGATCAACACAGTAATGCTATGTCCTCTGTGGTGAAAGAGATCAACACAGGTAATGCTATGTCCTCTGTGGTGAAAGAGATCAACACAGTAAATGCTATGTCCTCTGTGGTGAAAGAGATGAAAGAGAACACAGGTAATGCTATGTCCTCTGTGGTGGTGAAAGAGATCAACTCAGGTAATACTATGTCCTCTGTATGTTGTGAAAGAGATCAACTCAGGTAATGCTATGTCCTCTGTGGTGAAAGAGATCAACTCAGGTAATGCTATGTCCTCTGTGGTGAAAGAGATCAACACATATAATGCTATGTCCTCTATGGTGAAAGAGATCAACACAGGTAATGCTATGTCCTCTGTGGTGAAAGAGATCAACTCAGGTAATGCTGTGTCCTCTGTGGTGAAAGAGATCAACACATATAATGCTATGTCCTCTGTGGTGAAAGAGGTCATCTCAGCCGGTGTTATCCTCTCTCTGGTCAAAGCGCTAAAGGCTCTGTCTCGCATACTCTAAGAGCTCAGCTCAAGGACTGCTGTGTTTTGCCTGCCACAAGGCTCACCTTGGGTAATGTTATGTTTACCTCAAATAAAGAGATCAGCTTGGGTTCATTATTCTCCTCTTATCTGCAACGGCGCCTGTAATAAATTGTAGGCTCGTGATTTGAACATTAGGATGATGGATGATATTGTCTTGTATTGTGTGATGTAGCTCTTTTATCAAAAATTTCTTTCTGTGGAAAGTTTAAGCAGCTCACTGTGCTCTACTATAGTGCGGAGCCATTGACTATTGTCTTGTTGTATCTACACATGTTTACACCATCCTAGTAAAATAGTTCGTTATGTTTTTGCCAGGGACAGTTTCCCTTTTCCTGTAGATTCTTTTTACATGTGCAAAGTGTATATTGCACAGGGAACCACAATTTATCATATCATACGAAAGGACCAGTACCCAGATCACCACCTGAGGTCTGTTGGAGGAGCAGGAGAGGACTCCCGGTGCAGGAAGGGGCAGGGGGTTGATAAACCCTCTCCTGTACGGGACCTGACCTGCAAACTTGGGATTTCTCTTGCTTTGTATGTGTGTGTGTGTTTTCTATTAGGTCACCGACCCAGTGTAGGTTGAAATCAGTGTTCAGGCAAACAGTTTTCATGTTTTGATGGTTGTAGAAAGTGCACTTGTTCATATGGAATTAAATTGTCATGAATGACTTTTTTTTTTTTCCCTTTTTTTTTCCCTTGTTTGTGTGTGTGTGTGTGTGTTTTGTGTGTTTTTTTTGCAGATGAGGAGGACAGTGTGAGAAGAGGACAGTGCGAAGCACAAAAAAAGAAGAGATGGATTTCAGTCTTAGGGGGAAAAAAAAGAAAAAAAAAAAAAGAAAAAAAAAAGTCACTGCTTAGGTGCTCTATTGATCCGATAACTGATGCCACAAAAAAAAAAGTTGTCATGAATATGACCATTTTAAGACACCTTTAATGATGGGAATCTGAAGTAAGTCATATCCAGCTTATTCTTCACACTCAGTGTTCACTTTCCAATATATATCAATAAAAGCAGAAATCATACAAGGTTTCTAACTTTGAGCAAACACATTCCCCAAAGTTGGAGTATGGCTGCCTTAATGGCGGGATATAAAACGGTCATACACACAAAACTCCACTCCCTTTGTTGAGTACATGGGATTAACCCTTGCCTGTCTATACAGGGAGTGTCCGCAGGAATATCAGCCTGCATATGCAGAAAAAAGAAGAGAAAGAAAAAAAAGAAAAAGAGGAAGTGCAGTAAGCACAGATCTCACGTAAGACCTGTTCAGTGCTTTTTATTGAAGTCGTGTATTAGACTGGTTTGTTCATATTCATCAGTTTTGGTTTTCTGTGTGTAAGATGAGACATATCTCAAAGGCCTGGGGTTTTTTGCTCAGCGTTCACTTTCAGTGTTGAGCTCGAGTGTACATACAGGAAAGTAGAGACTGACTGTGACATGTGGAAATACGTCTTCACTGGGAGGCTGATGGAAAACTTTTGAACTGTTCAAGAAATTGTTTTTTTAGCTCCTTGGCATCCATCTTTTCCTTTCCTTTTCTTCTTTTCTGTTAGTCTCTCTCTCACTCTCTCTCTCTCTCTCTCTCTCTCTCTCTTGTGTTAAAGTACACAAAGTACACAGCTTGCCATCTGTTACCCCGTCTGTATTTAGAAGTAATAAGGAAAGTCACCGTCATCAGTCTGTACCACCATGTCTGAATGCTAAGGTTACAATGAAAACTGCTGTCTGTATGTCATTCTGGGTGTAGCTGGAGCTGCATGTTTTTTTTTTTTTCAGAAAACAGTGGGAGTGAAGATGATGATGATCAGTTGAACATTAAATTGAGTGGTAAGTCATTGTTTGGTGTGAACCATAATTCATTTGCTGTTTTTTCTCCATATTGCTGTCATGTTTCTGTTGTTGCACCCCAGCCACTTGCTCTGTCTGTCTGTCTTCTCTGTGTTTCTCTCTGTCTTCTGTCTGCTCTCTCTCTGTGTTTCTGTCTGTCTGTCTCTGTCTCTCTCTGTCTGTCTTCTCTGTGTTTCTCTCTGTCTGTCTGTCTGCCTTGTCTGTGTTTCTTTCAGTCTGTCTGTCTGTCTCTCTCTCTGTCTGTCTGTCTTCTTCTCTGTGTTTCTGTCTGTCTGTCTTTCTTTCTCTGTGTCTGTCTGTCAGTCTGTCTCCCTCTGTGTGCGTGTGTGTGTGTGTGTGTGTGTGTGTGTGTGTGTGTGTGTGTAATAGTTGAATAATTTTCTAGTGGGGAAAATCATGTGCAGGCTAACATTCCTCCATAATTACATTACTGACTTGGCAATGACTGAAATAAAGGGGGTGGGGGGGGGGGGGTGGGTGGGGGGGATGGATAGGAACGCATGTAAGAAAGAAAATGAGAAAGGAAAATTGGGAAAATACATTATATGCACACACACACACACACACACACACACACACACACACACATAGATGTGTGTTTGTGTAAATGTTATTGCTGTCTTTAATAATATTTTTCATGCTGCAAATTTCATTTCTCTTGACATTTGTTTTTGAAAATTGCAGGTTTTATTTGTTTCATTTTCCATCTTCTGTGAGGCATTAGAAAAAGCTTTGTGCTTTCGTAGTTGCTTTGATTAAAACATTTGTGTTCATGCTTTTTGTTGAAGTCTTTTTTTCCCCCACCACTGTTTTCTTGTAGTGTGGGTCTATCTCTCTAAATGTCAGTGTCTATTACTTTGGGTCTCTGATCACCCTTGCTTAGAGAGACACTAAGGGATGGTGTATGCCCTTGCTGTGCAGATGTGAAGTTTGAAGATGACCTAATGGTGAGGTCATCAGGCACGGACGACGACGTGGAGTCCTGGAGGGATGACCTGCGCTGGCGCCCAAACAAGAGTCTGATTTTTTGGCCCAGTTACGTGCTCGGCGCCAGCGTAGTGGAAACTCTAGTCAGACCACCAGTGACAATGAACAAGATGGGTATGTGTAGTGGCAACTCCAGTGACAATGAGAGAGAATGAGAGAGATGGGTATGTGTAGTGGCAACTCCCAGTGATAATGAGCAAGATAGGTATGTGTAGTGGCAACTCCCAGTGATAATGAGCAAGATAGGTATGTGTAGTGGCAACTCCAATGACAGTGAGCAAGATGGTATGTGTAGTGGCAACTCCCAGTGACAATGAGCAAGATGGGTATGTGTAGTGCAACTCTAATGACATGAGCTAGATGGGTATGTGTAGTGGCAACTCCAATGACAATGAGCAAGATGGGTATGTGTAGTGGCAACTCCAATGACAATGAGCAAGATGGGTATGTGTAGTGGCAACTCCAATGACAATGAGCAAGATGGGTATGTGTAGTGGCAACTCAAGTGACAATGAGCAAGATGTGTATGTGTAGTGGCAACTCCAGTGACAATGAGCAAGATGGGTATGTGTAGTGGCAACTCCAGTGACAATGAGCTAGATGGGTATGTGTAGTGGCAACTCTAATGACAGTGAGCAAGATGGGTATGTGTAGTGGCAACTCCAATGACAATGAGCTATGGGTATGGGTAGTGTAGTGGGCAACTCCAGTGACAATGAGCAAGAAAAGTATGTGGAGTTGCACAACTTCCAGGTCACATTTTAAATTTGTCTTCATGTTATGGCAAGTGGAGCTGAGCAAGAAAATTGATCTATACAAGAGTTGTCTTTCCATCTAGATATCCAGTGGAGCCTGGGTCAAGTGGTTTACAGCTAATCTGACTTGTCGCCCTCTTTCTGGGGAGTGGAGGCGCTCCAGACCTTTCCATTTATTTTTACCGTCTTCCAGTGATTCTCAGTGGCTTCACTGTCACTCTTAAGTATTCTTGTTCCTTTTTTATACAACCCTTCTCACTGCACAGTTTGCTGAGTCAGTGTTTTGGTGTTCAGTAGTGTCTGTGTGACCCAATGCACAGAACATTTGTGTTCTAAACAAGCATTGCTTAGTTGTGGTGCCAGCGTAAGTGAGCATCACCCTACAGAGGGCGCTGCCACAACCACTGAATGACTGTCCCCATGAGCCTGCTGACTCTGAAGAGTTGACATGAACTTAGGCAGGCAGGGTCATGAAGGGGGACATCAAAACTAAAGTATTGATAGGCAGGCAGGGTCTCTAAGGACCCACATCAAAACTGAAGTATTGACAGGCAGGCAGAATCTTGAAGAGGACATCAAAACTGAAGCATGGATATAGCAGGCAGGGTGTTGAAGAGGACATCCAAACTCAAGTAATGATAGGCAGGCAGGGTGTTGAAGAGGACATCCAAACTCAAGTAATGATAGGCAGGCAGGGTGTTGAAGAGGACATCCAAACTAAGTAATGATAGGCAGGCAGGGTGTTGAAGAGGACATCAAAACTGAAGTACTGACAGGGTGTTGAAGAGAGGACATCCAAACTCAAGTAATGATAGGCAGGCAGGGTGTTGAAGAGGACATCCAAACTCAAGTAATGACAGGCAGGCAGGGGGTTGAAGAGGACATCCAAACTCAAGTAATGATAGGCAGGCAGGGTGTTGAAGAGGACATCCAAACTCAAGTAATGACAGGCTGGCAGGGGTGTGAAGAGGACATCAAAACTGAAGTACTGACAGGGTGTTGAAGAGGATCAGCAAATCTGAAGTAATGAGAGCAGGGCATCAAGAGCCACAGAATGTGATACTTTTAGGATGAAAAGTGAAAGTGAGAAACTGTTTTGTGATGTTCTTGTTTTTTGACCTATACATTTGACAGTTTGATACAGACACTATGGTACAAGATCATGAAAACTGAACTGACATTGCGTCCTGCATAATAGAGCTTTGAATTTCAACCTTCCAAAGAATACATAAATTATTCAAAACATGATGGAAGCAGTAACATGATGCTTGAAGGTGATCTTTTCATATTTGTCATTTGACCACATACGATTCATAGAGAGACGAATGGTTGGATGTCAGAGGTATATCACAATTTCTGTGTGAGAGTACTCATTTTGAATGATTGTTCAATGATAATAGTGTGCCCATCTTTGATTTCAGATGCACAGCAATGGATGATGCTGAATCATATGCAAGAACGGACGATGAAAGCTTTCTGGCCACTGACGATGCAGAATCCTACGTTCGAACTGACGAAGAGCAGAGCATCAGCTTCAAGACAGACGAGGAAGCCGAGCTATGTGATGCAAACCCAAAGGTCAGCCGGCCTTTGGTGGGGGTCATGTTGTGTGTGTTTGTGTTGTAGTTCTGTTTCCATGGCGACCTTCTCATGGCTGGCCTTTCCCAGTTAAGGTCTCTCTGGGAACAAATCTTTTTTGTTTCCAGCTTCAGCCTCATAGACGTGCCACTGTTCAGGCTCAGGTTGGAAATCCAGTTTTGAAAAAAAAATCTGAAATCACTTTTCAAGCCCAGCAAAAAAAAATGTGGATTGTTCAGTGCAGGCCTTTGAAAAATTTCTCTGGCTTTTCTGGCTCTATGGGTGCCACGTTTCAGGCACAAGCCAAAAATCCAGTCTATAAAAAAATCTAAAACCACCCTTGAATGGAGTCAGAGTTGATGATGTTTGTTGAATTATTTTCAGCAATATTCTTTGAGGGCTATTCATGTGAAATTTGTGAGCAATGAAGAACTGATTGATTTGGGTGCTGTGAAGAGTGATCCGTGATTGGTCTGAACCCATTTTTCATCATCATTAGGACATCTACCCTTTGGTGATATCCTCTCTGTCAGCAGGGAAGGCCTTGGCAATGGCAATGCTGAGAAATTCAGTGAGTGAGACCCCAGCCCACCCTCTCTCCACTTTTATGAACATTTGAAAGATTGAGGTTCCCCCCACCCCCTTCCTTGGCTGTCGCTTCTCTCTTGAAAAACAGTTATTGTCGTCAATAGGGGGCTTAGTAGGTGGTGTCCTGCATCTGTCGTGTGGTGGAAGGGAGGCAACTGTTCAACCTGGTTCATTTGATATCCCAGCATGGAAATTTTGAGAATCAGTTTTCATCAGTTTTCTGGCTTGTCGTGCGGTGGTACCCCAGGACACATTTTCTCAGCTTTCAGCTGTTGTAGTGAAGCAGTCTTGATCTGATATTTCTCGGGATTTGCTTGACCATCACATGAAATAAAGTGGCTGACAAGCTTCAGATGAAAAGAGCTGCTGGCTTCTGGAGTTTTTTCCCTTAACATGACTGCAATTTTTGCCAGAGATTTTTGAGGAGCAAATTCTTGTATTTATGTGTGGTTTGACAGTGATAGGGCTAAAGACAGTTTTCTGTGCAGGATCAGTTGATATAGGGGCACACATTTAAGCTTACACAATATCATTTAAGAAAAAAAGTGCATCATTACTAGGACAGTGTACGAAGAAACTTGGAGCAAAAAGTCTCAGAGTGAACCCTAACAGAATGACAAAGCAGTTAGAAGTAGTTCGATGGACGGACATTCCTCAGACAGTGAGTTTGATGCACAAAATCCTGAAAGTGCATATAAATGTTTCAGTGTAATGAAAGTTCTCTGAAAGAAAAAACAATACTTAGTTCAAATGTCCAGGCATCATGTAAAGCTGTAAGTATTCGGATGTAGACATTCATTAAACTTTTTATGCAAACACTAAAAAAAAAAGAAATGTTTTTAGTGTTACACCTCAAGCTTTGTAGTGCAGGCTGCTTGTTGAACTGGTCCAGGGAATTGACATGTGGTTGGGAGTTGATGGATAGGATTAAATTGAAATGGCTTGAACCAGTGCCAGACCTTTTGTGGTGGAAGGGAGGCAACTGTTCAGAACCTGGTTCATTTGATATTTGATAGAATGTAATCTCCTGCCTGCAAGATGATTCACTTTGCTTCATTCTGATTTTACTTTACCATTTTTAGATGATGGTCAGAATTTGTCACTGAAAGACTGGTAAGAAAATTTTAGTAAATGAAAGTAAAAAGAAATGAAGGGGAGAACTGCTTTTGCTTTGTGTTAGTTTAAGAGAAGATGCGCAAGTTTTGCTTATTTGGATGATCAGCTGTAAGTTGTTATGATTATGGTTTTTCAGTTGATTGTAAATTTGCCACCATCAGGCAGGCACTGAGGTGAAGTGGTCAGCGTCATGAACTCCTGGTCGGCAGGTCATGACTTTGATTCCCATCAGAGTCATTACTTTGTGAGCTTTTTTTTTTTTTTTACCATGACGCCCTCCTGCCCAGACTTGAGTTTAATATGAGCTCAACTGGGAAGACTGGGACTACCTAGTTGAGTTTCAACCATTTAGTGAATACGTCTCTGATAGTGTTGCTCAATTTCTTGACCAGCACTGCAGCATCTGTATTTCTTGCGTCTGGTTGACATGCAGACATGCTGTGTGAAGATGAGAATAGAGTACAACCATGTAATGCAATCTTAGATCAGAGAGGAAGTCTGCAGCATCATCATCTTCATCATCCTCATCGATCAGAATCAAAATTCTGTGGCCCTTCTTGCTCTGCTCTGATGATGACCTTAGTTTCCATGGCCTCTGTGTGTCTGTGGCCATTTGATTCCAGGGTCACTGGTATTGGCAGGTTCATTGAACACTGTCTTTGGACAGACCTAATAGCACCCTCTGGAGGGAGAGTTCACTCACTCAGCCTATGGGACAAAACAGTTATTGTCGTCAATAGGGGGCTTAGTAGTAGGGTGTCTTGCATCTGTCTCATCAGACCAGCCACCACTGAACACCAGCAAAGTGACTCAGCAGCTGTGCAGCATCTCTGTGGGTGGGTTGCCACATGATGACTTGACACTGACTGCTCTTTGTGGATTGCCAGTGCCAGGACTGTGATGGGCCAGGCCAGGCTGTGGCTGTGGACCAGGGGTTCCAGTGAATGGTATGGGTATAATGGTGCTGAGGTGGCTGGGAAAATGAGACAGGAAAAAAAAAAGGAAAAAAAAGTTTACTACTGCTGTGCAGGTGCAGGAGCAGAGTCCTGATGATGAAGTGTTTTTGTGCCCTGCAGGTCGACATCTTTGTTTCATTTCATTACTGATTTTATCAACAAAGAACTGCTCTTCTCTATGAGGTGAAGGAGTCAAGTGGAGAAACAGGTTCTGCCATATTTAAAAACAAAGGTATTCAGAGATGACCTAGCCATTTTGTGTGATTTCAGGAGATGACGAGCAGCCGTTACACGACAGATGAGGAGAGCTACCTGCAAACAGATGAAGAATCATTCATCCGTACAGATGAAGAGGAAGGGGGGGCAACACAGATTGGGAAGAATCAACCCAACGCTGGATCAATCGATGACACACATTTGAGCTCTCTCTAACGGCATGGGATCTTCAATGCCCAGAGATACTCCAGCGCAAACCTCTAGTCTTTGTAGAGACCCTGGATGCTACAATTCATTGTTTAGTAGCTTGTGGCTAAGAGTGATGACCTGATTTCACCTTCATCCTATTGTCAGCGGAGTGCATACTGTCAGGACCAAATGATCAGCTGACTCCTGGGATGTGTGAGCTGAAGCTGAAAGGTTAATGAATCAGCCTGAAGTCAGTTATTGACCTTTGACCTCTTCCCCTCAGTTCCCCTACCCCTCCCCCTTCGTCTCCTTCCCTGACCATAAATTCTGGTCACACTGCCTGCATGTGTTTTTTTTTTTTATGGTTTAAATATCTCAGCTGAGACCTGTTTACCAATGGTGTAAATCTGATGTCATTAAAGCAAGCATTCCTTCTGTGTTTCCTCGTCTTTCTTTCTTGGTATGTCTGATGACGCTCAGTTTGACTTGTCTGAAATGTTTCTGTAAGATAAACTCGATGTATGTGGATTTGGGCTATCTTATCCAGATATGTGTCCATTTTATATATAGGAAAGGGAAAATTGGGAACAGAGTCTTATCAACATATGTGTCTGTTTTATATAGGAAAGATAAAGGGAAAGTTGGGAACAGAGTCCACAAAAAACACTCGCAGGCTTTTGTGGTGAGTCTTGGTGTGAGGTTTGGTTGAGGATTGTTTGACTGCAGTGTCCTTTTGTACTGATTGTACCTAGAATGTTATTAAGTTTCAGCTGATACGTATGGGAGTCGGTTGGTACAGAGGTGTTGTTCTGATCTTTGTCATTGACAAACCACAGAACAAACTGATGCCTTTGGGACAGGTGGTGTGTCTTGGCCATACACAGAGCCGTCACCATATCACCACCATACACAGAGCCGTCGCCATATCACCTGTTCACCAAGTCTTGGCCATACATAGAGCCATCAGCAGAGGAGGTTACATCTGAGAGACCTGTGAACAAAACTAGATGTGTAAGATAATGTGCTTTTTCCCTGTCTCCAACATTGGCTGCTGACATTACCGAGTTGCGAGGGGTGGGGGGGGATTGGTGACTGTGGCCTGTTTGGAAGAGATGCGTTGTCTGTGCAGATTCCCAGTATTTCTCTTGTCTAGAGCTGTGTGTAATAGTTGGCATTGACATCATTCCAGTTTGAATACTTACAAGAAATTGAGGGGGTTGGGGGGGAGGGGGTTGGGGGGGAGGGAATGTGTTATGAAGTGTGTCAAAGTAGGGCAGTGTTTCATCCTGGTACATGACTACATGGTCCTGTGCTTTTTTTGTCCCAGTCATGTTGGCAGTGTTTGTGATGTCTTTTAGTCCTGATGTGCAGCAGTAGCCCATAATTTGTTCCATCTGATAGCAGTGTCTGTGATCATCAGCACCAATACGCAACATACTCCAGGAGCTTCAGAGAGCTGTTGGAACCCTGTAGTTCACATTAGCAGTACACAAGTCTGTGTGACACGTTCATTATGGAACAAATGTGTAACATGGCTGAATCAGTAGACGGTGGCTTTTCCTATAGTTGTTGGTATTTTTCTGTCTTGCACTTATCGGTACTCAAAGTTCTTTACATTAAGTTGAGCTTCCCAACTAGTTGTTGTCCAGCCTCTGTAGGAGTCACATCTGAGAACTTGCCTCTCTCAACAGTGTACAGTGCATGATGATAAGATCTTGTTGACAGTGGACACAGCCAGTATTCTTTTTTTTTTTTTCTCCCCCCCCCCCCCCCCCCATGGAGATGCATACAGCAGAGAAAAAGGATGCAAGTACATGTGAAGCAATGCAACAAATTAATCGTGAAGCATGAAGATTAGTCTGAAAGGAAAGCTGAAAACTTGCACAGGATCATATGAAATGGTGACCGGATTCACTCTTATTCTTCAAACACAACCGTCTCTTGTTGCAAAGCCTAGAGGTCAGTCCGAAAGGAAAACTGAACACAACGTACAGAACTGTCTGAAGATGGTGATGACATTTACCCCGATTCTTCAGACCCAGCTGTCTCTTTGTGCCTGTCCATGCTGTGTGGGTTGTGCTGTGATGTGTGCCTCGCTGTCCTCATCGCCCCGGGGTCCAGTCTCCCCCTGAAACCAGCATGGCTGGAGGTTGTGAGGCAGGCAGTCATCAGATCCAGATGAAGGTCACAGTTAGGTCTGAGTGGTGTGCTTGAAAAGAGTTGATCTCTTCCCAACAGGTCATGATAACCTTGGAAAGTTATTTGTGAAGTCTCAGGTGTCCAAAGAAAAGCCATTATGTAGATTATTGTCAATGCTAATGAAGAATTTGTGTTCTATTTCTCTTGGTTTGTAGGGTTTCCAATACTTTTGTAAAAGATGGAAAATGGCAACCCTTACAGGGACCTGGTTCCTTCCTCCAAATCAGATTAATCATGTAACTGCAGAAAAAGATCTGTAGTACAGTTTTGTCATTTGTGTGATTTTTACGTTTTTGCAGCTCCACAGAAAGAGTGGGTTTTTCCAACCTTACATAAAACAAAAATTAGGAAAATGGACAAGGCAATTTCTCGTATCAGCCCTGATACAGCTCCTATGGTGGATATGGGGCATAACAACACCATGATTTTCATATGAACTATCCCTTTATTTTTACTGGATCAATATGCCAAACTTGCTAGATGGATGTAAAGGTTACAAGTAAAGAATGCTTGTAGTGACTGTCATTATATTTGAACAGGTCGGTTAAGTACTTAAATGAAAGGCAAATATTCTTTCTTTCTTATCATCTTTGTTCTGCATTTCAAAGTTGTGCTTGGTTTATGAGTAGTGTCATGACAGGGATACCACAGATGAATTGACAACTGCTGTTGTGAACTGGGTGGTGAATGTGATTTGAATTGAAGATGCTGCATTAGTGGCTTAGCATTCTGATGTGTCTTCTTGAATTCTCAAATGCCATGCTGTCTTCTTTTCTCAAATGCCGTGCTGTCTTCTTGAAGAGCACCTTTTTCAAATGCCATGCTGTCTTCGTGAAGAGCACCATTCTCAAATGCTGTGCTGTCTTCTTGAAGAGCACCATTCTCAAATGCCATGCTGTCTTCGTGAAGAGCACCATTCTCAAATGCTGTGCTGTCTTCTTGAATGCTTATCCCCTCCTCAGATTTTATCATCATCCCGTTCAGCTGTCCTCATTCCTTCTCCCAGCAGCATTTCTTTTCATCTCTGAAGTGAGAAATTGCCTGCCAATTTTGGTTGCATACATTTGCTCTCCCCAGTCCCCCATGAGCAGTTTCTTTCCTTCACCTTCCATTCCTCTCCTCTCCCTTCTTCCCAATTGGTGCTACATATGTGTGTGTGTTGGCAATGCAGTCCCGGAGGACATGCTTGATGCCCCAAGTGAGGATTCTCCTAGGGTTCTGAAGCGCCTGGCTACATGTGACTTGCTGAATAATACTAGTTTTTTTCTGCCTCCCCCTCCCCCCTTACTCCCTCTTTTTTCCTTCCTCTTCCTTTTCCTCATCTCCCTTTCCACCAGCTTTTTCTTCAGTATGTCTCCCATCATATAATGTTGTAAGTCAGTTTCAAATGCAGTTTTTAGCAAATCCCTTTTTCTTCTGTAGTTATCCCGTCACATAATGTAAGTTATCGATTTCACACACAGCTTTGAGCGAGTCTCTTCTACTCCCCACCACTCTTGCCTTCAGCCCCTCTCCTTTCCCCCCCCCCCCCTCCTCCCTCCCTGCCTTCTCCAACTATAAAAGTCAACAACAAAAAAAAGCATTGTTCTACATGATATACCTTTTTTTTTTAACTCGTATTAGATGATCTTTTTTTCAACATATCTGGTCTACCAATGAGAAATAATAATGTGTAGAATGTCAGTGGAGGATTAGTTAATTTTGCCTTTGATGAAGTCATTTTTAGTCATTCGATTGCATCAAGATACTCACGTTATTCTGCCACTGCAGTTATCTCTGGCTTTCAGATTTGATTGTCAGTACCTGTTTGTTAAGTGTACCAAAGTTTCTTGATATTTGTCTCATGAAGATCATCATTTGTCCACAGCATGTTTACCAGATAATTCATTTCCACTGTAGACTTAAGCCATTGGTCAGATATTTTACTGCTGAGCTGCCCACAGAAGTGCTAACCCAAATATTTTTGCCATATTATTTCCTGCATGGGTGAATATTTTGTGTGAAATTACAGATGCTCTGTTTACTTTCCCATGAACAAATGCCACAAATGTCATTGATGCTTGCACAGATCACCCATGCCATTTGAACTGCCATAGCTCCAGGAATGCACTCAACTAGCAGCCAGTCAGTCACCTGTCTTGTTACGACTGTAACCAATGAGGAGACTGTTGCCTGTTAAGTGGGCTCTTAGTTTTCTTCCATCACTTTTGCTTAATCAGAGTAATTCCTTGCCAAAGGCAAGAGTCCAAAAGAAAATTTATCTCGCCCAAATTTTCATCAACGGCAAGCAAAGCTACAAACAGATGTTTTTTTTTTTGTTTGTTTGTTTTAGTTCTTTTTCGCTGAAAGATATCCATGTATTGAATTTGACAAAATTAGCAAGTTCCAAAGTTTCAGTTTGCCTCAGGGATGTAATGATAATGGAAAAGTTGTACTGATGAATAATAATTTGTTCTGACAGATTTCCAGTCTTCAGCTCTGCAGTTAAAGAAGGGGACAGCATCTGTATGGTCTCGCAATGTTCAGGCATCCCTCTTGATGGGTGATTTTCATTGTGGGCTGTGCTGCCTCTCTCTCTCATTCCATATTGCTGGCTCAGGGACATGCACTGATAAATGCAGGAGTAGTCATTCATAAGAGTGATTTTTTGTTCTTACCTAAAACTTTCTTGTAAACAGGTGGAGGTCTGATAGTAGTATAAGATTCAACTACAAGAGATTCATCTTTGATTTGTGCAGTTACAATTACAATATGGTAAGCTGAAAATAGTACTTTTCCAGCCTTTTTGATAGCATCTTGCAGTTTGATGCAGGAAGAAAAAAAAAAAGCATACAGATGAAGCAAGGAAAGTTACATTACATTTCCTTGGAACCTGAAAGATGCAGATATTGAAGAAAAGTTGGATGGGATCAGTGTTTTGTCTGTAACAGACTGGAGGGAGAAAAGTTGGATGGTATCAGTGTTTTGTCTGTAACAGAACTGGAGGGAGAAAAGTTGGATGGGATCAGTGTTTTGTCTGTAACAGAACTGGAGGGAGAAAAGTTGGAGGGAATCAGTGTTTTGTCTGTAACAGAACTGGAGGGGATTAGGCAGGAAATCTGAAACAGATTCTGTCCAAGCTTTTAATCCAAACCTTTTTTTTATGTATTCACACCATACTGTCAGGGACAATGATAGTGTATTTTAACAGTATAAGCAAAAAAAAAAAAAAAAGATATTTTAGTAAAAGCTGAACAAATGAAGTTGACAGTGTTAGACTAAAAGATTTGAGGCCTTTTTTGACCACAACATTTTCACCACAAAATGGATACAGCTATGTGAAGAAGGAGAGGAGGCAACTGGGTGGAAACTGAGTTTGCCACCCGCCAGCTGTTCAGATTTTCTCATAACTTGCTTTTGAAAACAGATGCTTGGTTGGGAGTAATACTAGGCATAACAGGTGCACCCTAATAAGCTCATTTCCTTTTTTCAGACTTTTTTTTTTTCAACTTGAAATCTATGGAATGCCAGCCCCTCTCTGATTTAAAAAAAAAAAAAAAAACGAACAATAATAGGAAGTCTATATGAAAATTTACTGAAAAATATGTCTGAAAGAAGCAAACCTTTTATTTGCAGTGTGAAACAGGTGTCTTTTTAGCAGTTCTAGTTGGTTTTGGGGTTTTTTTGCCTTTACCTTTTGTTTTGTGGAAGTTGGCATACTTATATAAATCTGTTACCCAAATCTGTTAAAAGTGAGATAAAGAGCGGCATCAGATCTCAGAGAAGTTGTGGACCAGTTTCTCACCAGTTATGTCTTTACAGACAAAGTGGTCTTGCCAGACATGTCTGTGTTGTGTGCAACAGGTTGTGGCCTACAGTGAATGCAAGGGTAGCTTTAAACTTGTCTGTGTTGTGTGCAACAGGTTGTGGCCTACATGTCTGTGTTGTGTGCAACAGGTTGTGGCCTACATGTCTGTGTTCTGTGCAACAGGTTGTGGCCTACAGTGAATGCAAGGGGTAACTTCAGTCTGCCTGCCGGTCTCTTACACACACCCTCTGGTCATGTGTGTGACGATAGGATCTGTGTTTCGTTGACGTTGTTGGTGTTTATCACTCACAGCTTTCAAACTGTCACTGGGCTTGGCCTTCTGGGGAAGCTAGCTCACATGTTGGGTACAGTCTGTGATTTCTGCTTGTTGATGTTGTCTGAAGGATGGCCCATAAGTCTCTGGCTCATTTTTTTGGCATCTGCAATTCCTTTGTAATTCATAGAATCAAATTAATGGCATACAACAACAGTGTCAAAACTGTTTTTAGCTTCACATATGCACAAGTAAACTCATTCAGCAGAGTGTGTGGCCTTTCTCTGGAATCTGGTTTTCCT
Source organism: Conus betulinus (assembly GCA_016801955.1). Taxonomy (NCBI): domain Eukaryota; kingdom Metazoa; phylum Mollusca; class Gastropoda; order Neogastropoda; family Conidae; genus Conus; species Conus betulinus. The sequence continues at coordinate 298,907 of JADBJO010001200.1, forward strand.
CTTGCTTTCTGTACTCTTGCTGTTCCTACACCTAAAGAAAATCTTTTGACAAAAGAAAAGAGCCCAGTTTTTGGAGCTGTGCGGTTTTCCATTCAAATGGCACGTGATCTCGAGATGACTCTGATTCACCAGGTAGTAGATATATTATACACTATTTTCATTTTACGTACACCTGTATGTGTGCCTCTTCTGTCCCTGTAGACCAGTAGGTACGTAGGTGTTTGATGTGGTATGTTGGTGACATGTCTGCCTTCAGAGAGATAGGGAGCCAGTTTGTCTTGATGTTCTTGTGAATTTTTGTTGGAGCGAGTCTTTCATGTCCTGCAGTGCTTGTTGTGCAACTTTGTTTTTTTAATTCCAGCTCTGTGATTCACTTGAGCATTGACTTCTGGTTGATTTTAGTTCATTATTTATTTATTGTTTTAAGGTCCATCCTTGTTTGCTATTTTCACATTATTATTTTTCCTGATATTTTTTTTTGTGTGTGTGGAAATTCATTAAAGAATTTGTAAAATTGATAAGGAATCTGTTTTGCCAGTGTGTCTACCTCTGTGTCTTCAGACATGTAAAACGCAGTAGAATGGTAAACTGTTACTTTTTTTTCACTCATCTTTGTTGTGTGATACTTTTTGTGATTTTTTTCTTTTTCTTGACTTTTTTTGGGGGATGTAGTGATTGTAACCAAGGTCTCAGCATGGCGGCTTTTCAGTTTGTGTGTTCAGTCACAACAGCATCAAGTTGTGTCTACCTAGAAGATTGTTCAGTGACCTCTCCTATCACATCAGCTTGAAATTTATTGTACAAAATATATGTGAACTGATCTCATGTTTTTTTTTTTTTTTTTTTTCTCCTTGTAAGTGTGCCAGGTTGATTTGGGAGATTTCAGTACTTAGTATTAGGTAATATAGCAGCAAAATTTAGGGGACTTCAGACTCTCTTTCCAGAATTAAAGAACAAGAGACCCCCCCCCCCCCCCCCCCCCCTGATATGGCCTGCCAGGTGTTTTTTCCCATGGTACATCATTACCATCTGTCTGTTTTGTTGCACAGTGGATTCCTGTTTGATGCTTTTATTGATGTTTTCAGCATTCTGCCATAAAGAATTCTTTTTCCTGTTTCTGTTTTGTGGTTTTTTCACAGTTTTGCCTACATCCAGAGTTATGTGTTCATGTATTATGCTTCTCAACAATACCTAGTGCACAAAGGAATGCTGGACGGTGCTAATTTGCTTTCATACGTTCAGTAAGTTTTGTCAGTTGTTGTTCAGCGTCTTCCTTTCCCTTTGTGAACAAGCTGCCTGTGGTAAAGACTGACTGCCACAACCCAGACCTTGATGATTTCAGGCAGGAGCACCATGCTCCATTTGGAACTCATTCCGCTTTAATGGGTCTGCCACAGCTATTGAAAAGATGAGTTTAATTCCCTTTAGAAGAGTTCCCATTCCCAATACTTTGAAGGTGGTGAAAGAGTGTTTTTGTCAGGAATGGAGAAATACATCTTTTAGATGTGCTATATGTCTTTTTCCCCCGCCTTTGGTTTTTGTTGTTGTTGTACAGTATTTCATTTAATACAGAGTGACAGGTGAAGGGTGTGTGACAACATGAGAGATCAGAAAGGCTGACAAGGAGCCAACAGCCAGAGCCAGGTCTGATGCCAACACCGTACAGAGTGCTAGAGCCAGACTACTCATGGATGACGGCTTGCATGATGCTTTTAGCTCATTGATTTGCGAGTGTGTGCACATGAAAACGGATCAAGAAGAGTGATTTAGTGGATTGACCTACACTGGGTGTTTTTTTTTTTTTTTTTTTCACTCTTGCATTTTTATTTAGGGAGTGATTTTGATCAGGGAGCTGCCACTGAAGAATGTATTTGAACACATATGTCGTGCGCTCATGACTGGACAAGTAAATATCTCAGTGGAAGGTGTATGCTCTTTCTCTCTCTCGCTCTCTCTCTCTTCCTCCTCCATCCATCCTTTCTCTCTCTCCTCTCTCTCTCTCTCTCTCTCTCTCTCTCTCTTTTTCTCTCTCTGTCCTTCAATTCCTTACAGCAGCCTGAGAAGTATTTATCTGATATTACAATTCCTAAATTTTGCAAAATGTTCGTGAGATTTCGACTTGGTATTAGCGATTTGAATGTCTTTCAAAGATATTCACAAAACTCCAAAAACTGTCCATTCTGTCATCAAATTGAGAACAAAATACATTTTTTGATTGTTTGTCCATCCAATAAAGATTTAAGAGATAAAATACTTTTTGCCCCATACTAAAATGTTCATCATCAAGTGTCGTTGCTTCATGTACTGCAAAATGAAAGAGAGCTGTAACTCACTCTGTAGGTGTGTTCATTTGTAAAAGCACTAAAACGAAGAGGGGAACTGTTATCAGCTAACACACAACTGCCAGAGTAATTTCTGGTAGAACATTTTGTTCTGCAAGCAATTTTCAGTATATGCACCATGCGTGCGTGTTCTGCTGCTTTGTTCTTCACCTCATTGCAGGTAGGTTGGTGGTCTTTGCAAGTAAAGTATTTGCGTTGAGTTGAGAGTTGAGCCTCTCTCTCTCTCTCTCTCTCTCTCTCTCTCTCTCTCTCTCTCTCTCTCTCAGGCTTTCAGTGGCTGGGTGAGGGTGGAGCTGAAGTAGTATTGTGGAGTCTGGAGGGGTGGCCCAGTGGTTGGTGCACACAGCTAGTAGTCGGAGATGTGTTCAAATCCTAAAACACAGCCGCTCCCATTTTCTCAGTGTTACCATCTGCCCTCAGAATTGTCTGGGGGATGGAGTTTATAACAGCATGGCATTGATTGTTGGCCAAGTTTTGGAGACAAGAACAGAGGTTTGTAGAAAATAAAGCATGCAGACATAGAAATTGGAAGAAGAGATAACTTGGGAGGGTTGGGGAGGGGGGAGCACAGCATATTTTAGCAGTACATTTTGTTTAAAAGGACTAGTCTGAATTTCATGTGTGATTTTTTTTTTTTTTTTGCGAGAGACTGGAAGTGAATATTCACTTTGTTAGTAGTTGTTGAATGATTTTTCATGGTAGGGGGTCAGAAGCATGTAAGTAAAACAGACGGCAGTATATCAAAATTAATATGAAGGTATATAACACTATTCTGTATACTTTTGTTGTTAAGGCAAGAAATGCATGGGGAAAATCATAGAACAGTGTACACATATTATGATAAATGGAATGCTATTTGAGACCGTGCAGTGAAATGGTGATGTTTTTTTTTGTTGTTATAACAGTGTTTACAGTAAAATGGAAATAAATTTGCCATGTGATAAGTAGGATGGAGCATTTTTGGTTGTTGTTATAGCAACCGAATCATGTATGATAGTAAATATCACGTTGTATGGTACACTGCAGTGTGTTTTTGGAAAGAAGAAAGAAGAAGAAAATAATTGTTAAAGCAAGAAATGTTTGCAGCTGAAATTTTAAACATGCGTGCTGGCGTCGGTCACTTCACTGCTCGGCACATGTTGCAAACATCACTGAAAGCTGACGACCAGTGAAACCTGGTTGCCAACATCACTGAAGCTGATGACCAGTGAACCTGGACATGCCATGATGAACCTGGACACGTCGTGATGAACCTGGACACATCATGATGAACCTGAGGTAGCTTTGTTTGCCACTCTTGAGCAGGAAGGAGATGAATCTCAAGAATTGCCGTATATAGGAAGTGAAAATGCAGCCTCCATGTTTTGCATATTTCCCCAAAGAAATAAAAAGACCTAAATGGCCGAGCTGAAGGAATGACTGTGGCATGGTTGCAGTGGTCACAGTGCACTGAGAGGGGCACAGTGGCTGGCCTTGACTGTGTCCAAAAAAAAACAAACTGTACCTTTTTGAATACAACCAAGCTGTTGACAGTTGGAACACTATTGGTATCTGTCTGCATTTTGTTTTAAAGGGAATCAGTTGGGGGGGGGGGGGGGAGTGTCCTATGTGAGACAGGAACCTGTGACAACACAAATCTGGTCACAGGAACCACAGCATATTCAGGCTGATGTAGGACGTCTTCGAGGATACGAGTGCGGTCTGCCTCGACTTCTGTTCAGTCTGTCTTACTTTAATCCAGCAGCTTTAGACCCCACCTAGGTCATGCTGGATTATTCTGTGACGATGCTGAAGAGTTTGGAGATGTTCAGTTCTGAACTTTGGTGAGTAGATCATGCAGAAGGTGAACTGAACTTCCTGTGTTTGAGTGCCCAATGGTTTTTGCATCCATATTACAACACGAGGCATTCTCACAGAGATACTGTTGAACATCTTTTGCTTTTCGTTGTTAAGAATTGGGCATGCATGCAGGAAAACAGAACAGTGTTGTGTAATAAACTTACTACCTACGACAGTTTATGTTATGCTACACAGGAGGTGGTTAATAATTTGCATACAGTTCAAGATGAGGCTTTTGATGTATTTAGCTTTTTCTGATCAAGGTTTTGTCACAAACAGTATGGACCAAGGTCATAAAAGAACTTGATGACCACTCATCATCTGAATCTGTTTAGGGATAGTTATTTTTGTGATAACTGTTTTTCAAGCTTTTCCTTCTGGCAAAGACATTGTTAATCGACTACTATGAATAATGCTTCATTCAAAGAATGAGTGGTTCCATGATGAATAATTTATCACAATCAGTTCGTTGCCAGTTCATCTTCTGAATCAGTTTTGGATAGTTATTTTTATTCCAGATCTATTTTTAGGGCATGCTGTCTAAACAAGAATGTTTCTAACTAGCTTGTTTTTAACTAGCTTGATTTTTTTTTTTTTAATGTATTTGGATGGTTGATTCTAAGGTCTTGTAAGAAAGTTCTTTCGTTTGAATTTTTTGTTGTTGCTCTCAGTGAGAATCGATTATTTAATTGGTGTTGACAGTGTTACAAAAGTGAATAATTTCTTAAGGTGGGGAAGGATTGTGTTAATAAACATGTCACTCGGAAAAGTGTGGATTTGTTTAAAGAGCGTGAGCAAACTAAAGAGTCTTTGATAACTGTGAATTTGTTTTGTAAAGAGCGTGAGCAGAGCGAGTCTCTGAAAGTGAGTGTTTCAGTGTTGTGATTCTGTCTGTCTGTCTGTCCCTGATAAACTGGAAGCATATCGCAAACTAGAATTATCCGATGGCCTGGATGTAGCTGGCACCTTTGCATAGGATCATGTGAGGTGAATTTTGTATCGGCCAGACGAGAGGTGACACTTAAACTACTGAATGATTTTCAGCATGAAATGTTACGTGTCCTTTGTAACTAATACCAGTTACTGTTAATTTTCTGCAACAAACCGAGTCACAAAGAAAGCAGTATTCTGAAAGAAAGTGTTTGAAAGCACTCTTCACAAGAAACCGATGCATGCCCAGGGATGTAAGCAATGAAAGCTGGCATAAAGTCAAAGTTATGCAATAGTTTCTTCAAATGGCATGGTTAAAAGAGTGACATTCTCCCCCTTCATCGACCTCATGCATCGACCCCCCGTCCCCCAAGTCGTCTTATTGTTAGGAGGTCTGCTTGAATACATAAAGAGGAGAACGAAACAGAGAGCTGTTTTTACTGAAAACAAGACTGAGTACAAAAACACCCAACACATAAGAAGCTATAAGGAACGCGTATCCAGTAGACAATACAAAAGCAACTAGTACATTTCTAACAAATGTATTTTTTTCAGGTGGTACGAACAAGAGACACGCTCCACATTGCAGTCAGCATGAACATGACAATGTATGACCGAGCATTGGGGAAATGAGGGCAGGTCAAAAACAGCACAGGGGGGGAAGAAGAAAGGAAAGGGGGTGGGTGGGAGGATGCAAAAACGCGAGCTGGATCTTCTCAACAGGAGGGGGCCAGAATAGCTCAGTTAATAGAGCGCCGGACTCGTGACCCTGAGGTTACAGGTTCGAATTTCGGTATAGGGGGATTTTTCCCTCGGAGTTAACATTGTACGTTCTGACTCCATTCCCTATACAGTCCTTCGAATGAGACTATAAACCGAAGTTTAGTGTGTGAACGCTCGCACAACATCTTGCACACACGTAAAATCCCATCACCAACTTTCGGAAGAGAAGGCCAGTTTGGCCGTTGGTATGGATGACACATTACACATAGCATGCACCTTCCCCGAAGTTGGGGTATGGCTGCCTTAATGGCGGGATTTAAGAGAAAAAAAAAAACGGTCATACACACAAAAGAGTCAGAATCTTCAAATCGATGAAGGTGGACACTCAAAGAAAGGAGAAGAAGAGATGTGCCAGTTGTGTGTGGAGGGGGAGGAAGTGAGAGGGAGCGAAAGGGGGGGGGGGGGACGAAGTGAGAGGGAGCAATGAGTGGGCTCGATGGAACGGGAGAGGGGAGGCAACAGACGAGGAGAAGGGGAGGATGGGCGGGCAGCAGTGAACAGTGTGTTAAAAACAAAAACAAGATACAGACGATGTAATAAACAAGCCAGCAATGTGATAATGAACAGAATCTTGAACCGCATGTGATGCATAACAAACTACCTATGTTGCGGCAAAGGGCTGACGTTAACACACATACTGAGTGAAATTATGTGGAAAGGAAGAGGGATGGGGGAACATACCCACAGTGAAATTATATGGAAAGTAAGAGGGATGGGGAACATACAGTGAAATTATATGGAAAGTAAGAGGGATTGGGGAACATACACACAGTGAAATTATATGGAAAGTAAGAGGGATTGGGGAACATACACACAGTGAAATTATATGGAAAGTAAGAGGGATTGGGGAACATACAGTGAAATTATCATATGGAAAGGAAGAGGGAAAGGGGACATACACAGTGAAATTATCATATGGAAAGGAAGAGGTAGAGATGGACATACACAGAATGAAATTATCATATGGAAAGGAAGAGGGAGTAGGGGACATGCACAGAGTGAAATTATCGTATGGAAAGGAAGAGGGAGTGGGGGATATACACAGGGTAAAATTATCATATGGAAAGGAAGAGGGAGTGGGGGACATGCACAGAGTGAAATTATCATATGGAAAGGGAGAGGGGGGCTGAAATTATTGCATGGAAAGGAAGAGGGAGTGGGGGACATGCACAGAGTGAAATTATCGTATGGAAAGGAAGAGGGAGTGAGGAATATACACAGAGTGAAATTATCGTATGGAAAGGAAGAGGGAGTGGGGGACATGCACAGAGTGAAATTATCATATGGAAAGGGAGAGGGAGAGGGGAACATATACAGAGTGAAATTATCCAGTGGAAAGGAAGAGAGGGAGATATACAAATGGAAATTATCATGTGGAAAGGAAGAGGGGGACATATACAGATGGAAATTATTATTGGAAAGGAAGAGGGGATATATACAGAAGGAATTATCAGCTGGAAAGGAAGATGGGTATGTACACAGAGGGAAATTATCATGTGGAAAGGAAGAGGCCTGGCCGGACATATACAGATGGAAATTATCATGTGGAAAGGAAGAGGGGGACATATACAGAAGGAAATTATCATCAGTGGAAAGGAAGATGGGTATGTACACAGAGGGAAATTATCATGTGGAAAGGAAGAGGGGGACATATACAGAAGGAAATTATCAGCTGGAAAGGAAGATGGGTATGTACACAGAGGGAAATTATCAGGTGGAAAGGAAGATGGGTATGTTTACAGAGGGAAATTATCAGGTGGAAAGGAAGAGGTGGATATATACAGAGCGAAATTATCAGGTGGAAATGAAGAGGGGGATATACACAGAAGGAAATTATCAGCTGGAAAGGAAGAGGGGGGATATATACAGAGGGAAATTATCAGGTGGAAAGGAAACGGGGGATATATACAGAAGGAAATTATCAGGTGGAAAAGGAGAGAGGATATAACAACAGACAGAAATTATCAGGTGGAAAAGGAAGAAACGGATATATACAAAGGGAAATTATCAGGTGGGAAAGGAAGAGAGGGATATACACAGACAGAAATATCAGGTGGAAAGGAAGAGGGGGGATATATACAGAGGGAAATTATCAGGTGGAAGGGAGAGAGGATATACACAGACAGAAATTATCAGGTGGAAAGGAAGAGGGGGGATATATACAAAGGGAAATTATCAGGTGGAAAGGAAGAGAGGGATATAAACAGACAGAAATTATCAGGTGGAAAGGAAGAAGCGGATATATACAAAAGGGAAGTTATCAGGTGGAAAGGAAGAGAGGGGGGATATATACAAAGGGAAGTTATCAGCTGGAAAGGAAGAAGCGGATATATACAAAGGGAAGTTATCAGGTGGAAGGGAAGAAGCGGATATATACAAAGGGAAGTTATCAGGTGGAAAGGAAGAGAGGGATATAAACAGACAGAAATTGTCAGGTGGAAAGGAAGAAGCGGATATATACAAAGGGAAGTTATCAGGTGGAAAGGAAGAAGCGGATATATACAAAGGGAAGTTATCAGGTGGAAAGGAAGAAGCGGATATATACAAAGGGAAGTTATCAGGTGGAAAGGAAGAAGCGGATATATACAAAGGGAAATTATCAGGTGGAAAGGAAGAAGCGAATATATACAACGGGAAATTATCAGGTGGAAAGGAAGAGGGGGGATATATACAAACGGAAATTATCAGGTGGAAAGGAAGAGGGGGGATATATACAAAGGGAAGTTATCAGGTGGAAAGGAAGAGGGGGGATATATACAAAGGGGAGTAATCAGGTGGAAAGGAAGAGGGGGGATATATACAAAGGGAAATTATCAGGTGGAAAGGAAGAGGGGGGATATATACAAAGGGAAGTTATCAGATGGAAAGGAAGAAGCGGATATATACAAAGGGAAGTTATCAGGTGAAAAAGGAAGAAGCGGATATATACAAAGGGAATTATCAGGTGGAAAGGAAGAGGGGGGATATATACAAAGGGAAATTATCAGGTGGAAAGGAAGAGGGGGGATATATACAAAGGAATTATCAGGTGGAAAGGAAGAAGGGGGATATATACAAAGGGGAAATTATCAGGTGGAAAGAAGAGGGGGGATATATACAAAGGGAAATTATCAGGTGGAAAGGAAGAGGGGGGATATATACAAAGGGAAATTATCAGGTGGAAAGGAAGAGGGGGGATATATACAAAGGGAAGTTATCAGGTGGAAAGGAGAGAGGGATATATATACAAAGGGAAGTTATCAGGTGGAAAGGAAGAGGGGGGATATATACAAGGGAAATTATCAGGTGGAAAGGAAGAAGCGGATATATACAAAGGGAAGTTATCAGGTGGAAAGGAAGAAGCGGATATATACAAAGGGAAGTTTATCAGGTGGAAAGGAAGAAGCGGATATATACAAAGGGAAATTATCAGGTGGAAAGGAAGAAGGGGATATATACAAAGGGAAATTATCAGGTGGAAAGGAAGAGGGGGGGATATATACAAAGGGAAGTTATCAGGTGGAAAGGAGGGGGGATATATTATCAGGTGGAAAGGAAGAAGCGGATATATACAAAGGGAAGTTATCAGGTGGAAAGGAAGAAGCGGATATATACAAAGGGAAGTTATCAGGTGGAAAGGAAAGAAGCGGATATATACAAAGGGAAGTTATCAGATGGAAAGGAAGAAGCGGATATATACAAAGGGAAATTATCAGGTGGAAAGGAAGAAGCGGATATATACAAAGGGAAATTATCAGGTGGAAAGGAAGAAGCGGATATATACAAAGGGAAGTTATCAGATGGAAAGGAAGAAGCGGATATATACAAAGGGAAATTATCAGGTGGAAAGGGAGAGGGGTCCGTCGCCTATAGCGGCATACCCTGGCACCGAGGCGAGGGAGGGGATGGGGGGGGGGGGGGTGGGTGGGACAGAAGACTTCCAAAGGAAAAAAAAAAAACCCGTCAGATGCTGCTGACCTGGAACCAGCTGCAATCCCCTTCCCCAGTCAAAAAATAGGGGGGGGGGGGGGGGGGGGGGGGGGGGGCAGAGAAAAACCGTGAGAAAAAGACGGCGTCAGATACACCGAGAAAGGGAAAGAAGCTTGAACAGAAATTGTATTAGCCTTATCACAACAGAACTCGTATTCGCCCCACAGGAAACCAAATTATTCTTCGTATTAATGAGGGTAATGTCTGTATTGGGGCATTCCAACTAAAAGCCAGACTTTTTCTTGCTAGATGGACGCTGGTGTGATGGCTTTCCATGGGTCATCCGACTGAAAGTCAGACCCGCCCAATAAAAGGCTAGGCCAGACTATTCTCACCCTAACTGAAGGTGGTGGCTGCCTAACCGCTATCCAATTAAAGGCAGAGAAGCGTTTCACAGACACTTAACTTTAGGAATTCTGGCGAGTTTGGCGATTTGCAGTATTTCACAGCACACTCTAGCAGCCAGCAAGGCTAGGAATAGGGGAGAGAACGCAAGAGTAAATTGGGTCTATGTCGCATGCGTGATAAAATGGCCGCCAGTTTTAACGCCCTTTGATGTGCACGAAAAATAGTGAAGTACTATGACTGGTGCACGACAGGATCAGATGTGTTTACGAATTGTCACGGCCATGAAAACTCACCTGTGGACTAGCCTGATGAGCTGCTAGGGAAATGGCTTGCTAAGAGGGCTATGTCAGCAAGTCGGACTCGCCAGAGCCACAGTATGTCAACTAGTAATCGCCCCCACACATCAACAGCCCAATCAGAACACACGTAATTTTACTCAAGTCCCCGTGAGAAAACGCATAGTCATGTAAAGAAAACTGATACTGTAAAGAAGTGGTTAAGATCCAGTTGTACAGGGAGATTCTACACAGCTGCTAAGCCTCCTGGGCTAAAGCTCATGGGGAGTGGGTCTGTTGGGCTCCCTTGATTAATCCAGCTTGACTTCTGCAGCCCAGTTTCCCAATGAGATATGATTCCATTTCCACCCTGTCTTGGAGATCAGTAGAGCGCATAACTGCCACAAGCCTTTGACCTTGACATTGCATGCTGAGCGGAGTGTTGAGCTGAAGAGATCAGAGGTTTGCCTTTCTTCTGGTTGAAGTCAGCAAGCGATCTGACTTTGAGGGTGCGCCCAATCTCACAAATGCACGGTCTTGAACATAAAAAAGTACAGGTTGGAAGTGTCAGAATTGAAGTACTGTGTGATATTTATCTGTGATCGGAGTCGCTTCTCATCAGTAGCGGTACAAATACAGAGGCACTCCTGGTCGGATTTGTGCATGAACTGGTACGTGTTAAAGGTTTGCTCCTTCTTGGAGAAGACTGGAATGCATGAACAAGTCACGAATATTTTTGTCATGTTGATAGGCAACCAGAGGGACTGACTGAAAATCTCATCTGCGTGACAGGGGGTTGGAGAATGTTCCAGTCTGAAAGAAGAATTTTCCAGACACGGTGCACAGCAAGATATAAGATCAGACTTAGGATTCCCGGTCTTGTTTTGTCATTTGAAGGCTCCTTGGGTTTAAGTTCTTGAGGTTGCTGACGGAAGATATGCATACTTTGAGGAGGGCTTGGTCTATGATGTCGTCAGGGTAATGGCGTTGTTGGAGAAAAAAACTATTTTATCCCTTTGGCTTTATCGTCAAAGTCCGCTGGAAAGTGACTGGAACAGAGTCTGCCAAGTCTGAAGAACTGGGAGAAAGGTAGGATGGTTTTGATCACAGCCCCACCACAAGACCTGCAGTCGAGGTACGCATGCGTGTCAGTTTCCTTCCAGTGAACGGAAGTGGAGAGTCCTGTATCCGTGATAGAAACAGTCCTATCCAGGAAAGTGATACACTTTGTACATATATGTAAAAAGTGAAGCTCAACGGGAGATGGTAGTTTTGTGCCACCATAATGACGTCATGAAGATGGGCGATATGCATGGAGGAGATGGTAGTTTTGTACCACCATAATGACGTCATGAAGATGGGCGATACGCATGGAGGAGATGATAGTTTTGTACCACTATAATGACGTCATGAAGATGGGCGATACGCATGGAGGAGATGATAGTTTTGTACCACTATAATGACGTCATGAAGATGGGCGATACGCATGGAGGAGATGATAGTTTTGTACCACTATATTGACGTCATGAAGATGGGCGATACGCATGGAGGAGATGATAGTTTTGTATTACCATAATGACGTCATGAAGATACAGGCGATACGCATGGAGGAGATGATAGTTTTGTATTACCATAATGACGTCACGGAGATAGGCGATACGCGTGGAGGTGGCACGATGGCCATCATCATTATGCATCATTTGTCAGTCGTGGATTGTTGTTCCCATAGCAACTCTACTCATCTGAACGTGTTACCAAAGAAACGGGAGTGGTACAGCCAAGAAAAGGGGGAGGCAGGTTGTCGAGATGTATCAGTCGTGGTTTGGGCGAATAGGTCAGTAAACACTTGAGGTCATCAAACCCAGCTGCCGGGGAAGGGGGGGGGGGTATGATGGTTTCAGGTGATGTCACATCGACAATGAAGAAAAATTTGGGTTCAGAGCTGGAACTTTGATTCAGACCAATGATCAGACTGAAAGCCAATTGCGTCTAGTTGTGACAGACGTGCGTGGTGAGTAATCCACTTGTATGGATTTCTTCGACAGGCGTGAAGTACCAACGAAATCACGCAACCGTTTCGGCTTGCTGAATATCTTCAAATAAACGGAACGATTTTCTGCCCGATATAGCGACGCAGATGATCAGAACTACTGGATGGAGGCCTTCTGTGATTTCATTGTGAAAAGTTTTATTTACGACATGTCATCTGTTGTGTCATACACAGCAGGGAAATGGCGTTCAGTTCGGGGAGAGCCAATGACATGATCAAGGGAAGCGATTGTTGCAAGTATCACGAACAGTAGGGTATTACGAACAGTAGGCAGGGTTTTCTTAAGGTCAGCTTCTGCTAGGGTCAGGTTGGGGTTAGCGTTAGGCAGATGCACAGAAGACAGAAGTTTCACAAAGCCTTCATTGATAACCCTTATAGGTAGTGTGGTTTTTACGCTCTTCCGAAGACGCGAAGCCCAGTCGAGAAAAGCTCGCTTCCAAACTATTAATTTGACTTTCTGTGAACCATCAGCCAGCATCTGGTTCCAGTGCTGACACTGCCAACAGTCTGCTCTCGGAGGATGCCGACCGCCCCCCTCATATTCGTGTTCTCTGTGAGAAGTGTTAAGTTTACAGGTTGGTGAATCAGATTTATTGATAGTGTGGTGCCATATTGGTCCAGAGTAGACTTGACTGGAATACAATACAAAAAAAGTTTTTAAAAAAAGGGAGGGGATGAGGAGGGGGTGGGGGGAGGAAGAAAGAAAGAAAAGTGAACCTGAGAGATGGGAAAGGAAGAAAGAAAGAAAACTGAACTGGCAATTGACTTTCTCAATGTCGAGCTGATTGAAACTGAAAACTGCAAACATCGGAATCATCAATTGAACGAGGTTCGCGAATGCAAAGGACGAAAATAAAGACAGGAGGGAGGGGGGGGAGAGCAGGAAACGGTTGAAAGGGAAGAAAGAAAGAGAGAAAGAAAGAAAGAAAGAGAAGACCACGGCGCGCGCAGAAGAAACACACACACACACGTGTCGCGTCTGATGTTTTTCTCACTTTCCTGATGATTCCTATCAGTAACCCGATCTTCTTCCTGGAGCGGTCGTCAGATGAAGCCGGGCTTGTGTCAGGCGCGCTGCGTGCTTGCACACAGAAGAGAACGGGGAAGAGAAGGGGAGAGACGGCTGATCAATGCGGCAGGTGAGGGCCGACAGGCGGACAGGGCAGGTGGCAGCAGGTGAGGAGATGCAGGCAGCAGCAGCAGTCAGGAAGCTGGTGAGGGCTGGCTGTCAGTGTGTGACTGATAGCTCTCGTCTGCCTCAACGCCCTCCTCTGCCGCGCTCAGCTCCGCGCTTCTCCTCTCTGCTTCGGCTGGCTCGAGGTCTGTGCTCCTGACACAGGTGAGTCTCTCTCTCTCTCTCTCTCTCTCTCTCTCTCTCTCTCTCTCTCATACAAACACATACACACGCACGCGCATACACAAATGCACGCGCACGGTCATGTCTAGATTCACATAGACGCTCACGTGACGGGGACCGCACAGGCGGACATGGTTACCCGCCATGGTTGTCATGCTACACCTAGCATGCGATTCGCTGACCCAACAAAATGGATGTAGCGTACTAACTAAAGTGCGCCAGGCTTTCCTCCTGCTAGGGTGATAGTCGCACGCATCACCAGCGTTCCTCTTTTATTCCTGTCTATGCATACTGCTGGAGAGGATGTATGAAAAGAGCGAGATTAGTAATTAAAAAAAAAAAATGGTGATAAGGAAAACTGAAATAATTAAGTCGATCAGTTCAACAGCAAAACAGTACAATTCTCTCTCTCTCTCTCTCTCTCTCTCTCTCTCTCTCTCTCTATATATATATATATATATATATATATATATATATATATATATATTTGTAAAACTTTGATTAAAATGTAAAAGCTAAAACCTACAGCGCTGTTTCTTGAAGTGCAGTCGTCAGGGTATGGGGGGGTCGGTGTTGTCGGTGTTTTTTTATACGTGTTCGCTGTCTGCCATCACAGTCAGTGGGCAGACAGCGAACACGTATAAAAAAAACACCGAAACCCCCCCCCCCCCCCCCCCCCCCCCCCCCTGACCCTGACGACTGCACCAGCAAGAAACAGCGCTGTAGGTTTTAGCTTTTACATTTTAATGCAAAACAGATGCCGCTCCCAACCCGGTTGAGCACTTTTTTAAAGTTATTGTTGGTTAGCAACACAATTATATATATATATATATCTCATATATTAATGAGCTGTATAGGTCACTGCACGTGACCATTCTGACCTGCTGAAGTGTATCCGCCAAGTCATGAGACTTAACTGCCGCCAGTCACAGTCGGGGCATGCGGTGAAACTGAAACGTTTGTGGTGTTGCTGACAGGAAGTTACCGTCACGAACCGGATACAAAACATTTTGATGCAAAATATGACGTCAGAACAACTAGGAATAAGATTTCTAACAAACGTTTATGATTTTTCAATTTCAAAAATCGATCTAAATACCATTACAAGAACATATACATAAAGAACGCGACGAAAGAACGGCAGACGAAAGAAAACAGAATTCAGTCGAGCGATTGACAAAAAAAGCTTGCAGATGTTTTATCCTAGCCACTTACATATGAACAGAACCAAAGGACAAGCTATAAATTGCAATGGAAATACTGGAAGCGTGCACGGAAATTCTACGTTTCAGTTGTAATTACCAAAACCTGCGCAGAGGGAAATGGGGGGGGGGGGGGGGGGGGGGGGGGGTGCGATTGAGGGGAGGAAAACAGGGGTGGAGCCTAAAACATGCTGACAGTCGGCTATCGGTGTTAAACCGCACCATTTCAGTTTTTTTTGTTGTTGTTGTTTTTTGAGCTGAACGCACAAGTATGTTTGTGGCGCGTACACACACACACACACACACACACACACACACACACACCACACACAGAGGCACGCGCGCGCTCACGCGCGCGCACACAACACACGCACCCCCACACCACACACACGCACACACACACACACACACACACTTACTTCCGCCCACGCCCACCCTGTCGCTCAGCCACCCATATCCAGTCCCACCCTACACGTACACACTCACCCACACCCAGCCTGAACCCCTCCCCCCTCTCCCCCACACGCGCATGCTTAGACGCGCGCGCGCACTCTCTAAACACACACACACACACACACACACACACACACACACACACACACACACACACACACACACACACGCGCACCCTCACTCACAAACACAAAGTGGCTCACCAATATTCACGGTCGCTCATGCACACAGACACAGGAATCACAGGAAATGTGTCATCAAAGCATCAAGAATCACAGACCCGAATTGATCTCGGAATAAAAGTGTTCTCTACCCAAGAACACTTTAACCCTTTAGGGTCCTAGAACGTCGTGGTGGTAAAAGATCATAGTATTGGCTGCAACATGGCTGTCATAGCTTATACGTCGTCTTGTCTGTCGTACAACTCGTTTCTCATTCAGCCTTTGCAAACTAGCTTGCCTTGCACCCACAACCTACTATTCACACTCCCCCACGTCACTCAAAACTCGCTTGTTTTGAATTCCATACTAGCATATGAATAAAACTGTTAGCCAAATTCAGTGCAACAATGGGTAATAGGTGTGTGAAATATTTGAAAGCACTCTGTTATTTCTTAATGTCTGAAGAAAAAAAGACACTTTTTTTGACATTCAGAGTGGAAACAGCTCATCTGGCAATAGCCTCTACTTCACTTATTTCTTAAACAAATACTCAAACAAACAAACAATCAAACAAAGACTCTCTGCGGAAGTTTTTGGCGTGTGCCTTTGAAGAGAACGCGAAGGTCTTGTTTCTTCAGAATAAGAAAATGTAATGTACCTTGTAATTCAGATCTGAAAGCGTACTCTCTTCTCATTTTCTTTCTTTGGTGCATCTGTCGATGTGTCATGATACTGGTTTTTCCGTTTGTAAGGTGTCTTATGTTTCATATGACCTCTTTAATATTCAAAGCTGCAAGCCATTCATTACCATGATTTACGATGCACAGGCAGTTGTCAGTTCAACCATTCCCATCTGAAATAACGAATCTGCTCACGCACCGTCACGACTTCGCAACACCCACTTTATTTCATTTTATCATTTTGGTTTGTTAGTTTGTTTGTTTTTTGCAGTAGATTCTTTGTGTCAGCATTTTACACGGCATATTGATTTTTTAGGCATGCGCATGATATTGAAATAAGCTGTTTGAGATCATCTGGCCATGCTTTGGTTCACTGGCAGCTGAGGTGATGTTGTAGGATACGTACACATAGGCGGCCTTCTTTGTCTGGACTGTCTGGACGTGACTGTCTGGCCCTTTCTACACTGACTGGCCCTTTCTGGACTGTTGGCCCTTTCTACGTGGACTTTCTACGTGACTGTCTGGCCCTTTCGACTGTCTGGCCCTTTCGACGTGACTGTCTGGCCCTTTCGACTGGACTTTGTGAGTATCTGGCCCTTTCGACTGTCTGGCCCTTTCGACTGGACTGTCCCTTTCTACGTGAATGTGTTTGCCCACTCACTCTGACCTCACATGACTGAAGCGTTTCTGTATGAGAATGGTGTGTGTGTGTGTGTGTGTGTGTGTGTGTGTGTGTGTGTGTGTGTGTGTGTGTGTTTTGCTCATTTTTTTTTCTGTTCTAAAAGAATCTTAACTTTCTGCATCAGCTTTGCCGTCTTCCCAAAGGCTACAATTTCTGTCTAAGTTTTGAGATTTTACTTGGTAAAGACGCGTGAGGCATAGAGTGAAAGGCTGTCCCCCCCACCCCCCCCCCTCCGCCTTTCCCTCCCCTCTCAATATTGGTTTCCTCAAGGTCTGCCCTGTGACTTAACAAACTGAATCCTAACAGTGGCAATGCTTATCCCACCCACGGTTTTTTCATATTCCACAGGACAGGTTTTAAATGTAAATTGACATCTTCATGAAAAAGTGTTTGTGGGGCAGGTGGGGGGAGAGGCGGGGTGAGGAGGAGGGGGGGGGGGGGGGGGGGGGGGAGGAATGTGGTGGTTAAAAAACCTCAAAAGTAATGCACACATAAAATCAGTTACTCGGTCTGTCCCGCCTTGAAGAACGTCAAACAGGTACTGAACTGTTCCGGTGGGCATGTTCTGTTTGGGGTTCCCTGCATCAGTCTCAACACTCCATGTCAACTTTGGAGGTAGTACCGAAACGAGAGTCATCCAGTCTCAGACCGGACTTTGAGTCACTCATCGCTACAGCAGGGAGATACTTACTGATTCACATCTGTCGTTGTTGTCGCTGCTTCCAGCACAAGGGGTCTTTTATGGCAAGTGTTGTCCACATAATAAATGTCTTTGAGGATTCTCAGAAGATTTTAAAAAAGAAAAACAGAACAAATGTACTTATTTGTTCTTTTTTTTTTTAAAATCTTCTGAGAATCCTCAAAGACATTTATTATTTTCTACAAAAGATCTGCGGTCAAATATCTGTTTTGTTGTCCGTATACCTTATGACGGTTAGCGTTTTGTCGGTTATTATTCTTGAGTGACCACAGGGCGGGAGGGTGGTGGTGGTGGTGGTGGTGGTGGTGGAGACGGAGGCTCTTTTCTGAACAGACTGTATCTCCGCACCTAATGGACAGTCTGTGTCAGTTATTTCCGCTTTTCTAACGGCCCTATCCCTCTTTGACTCAGCTTAGAGCTAGTTTCAGACTGAGGTGACTTCAGGCGGAAAGTGAAAGAATTATTATTTTTTTTTTTAAAAGAATTTAAAATAACTCAATCGGTTAACATGGACAAACAAATTACAAGACAAAACACAATGCGTTTCGTCAACTGTTGTCATATTATCACCGAAAGTGGTAGTAATAATCCTCTGTTTGTTTGTTTGATTTTTTTTTTTCCATATTTTATCATCATTATCATTATTATTATCACTTGCTATTCTTGTTGTTTGTTGTTGTTATCATTATGATTATTATCATCATTTCTATTCTAACTCGCATCGTCTCCTTTCCAACGGCCTCGTGTTCATTCACGGCCCATTTTGCGCCGAATTTGAGAAGATAAGAGACTGCTCGTTCTTCGTTTTCATTGTCTGAATGTTGTTCCTCTTGCCTGAAGAAGACCTCAGAGGTCGAAACACGTCGTGTTTTGTCTTGTGATTCGTTTGGCCACGTTAACTAGCGGGCGGCGGAGTTACTTTCAATTCCTTTTGAAATCGGCTCCACTGTTTTCATTCCACCACTATCCACCAATACTTCTTTTTGAAAAGTCTTGACAAGATTTTACCTCCTAACAATCTGCATAACACGACAGATGTTTCTTTTGTAATCAGACGGGGTAGGAAGCGAGACTGAATACACTGTCCAGAGTGAACACACTGTGCAGACTGAACACACTGTCCACAGTGAACACACTGTGCAGAGTGAACACACTGTCCACAGTGAACACACTGTCCAGAGTGAACACACAGTGCAGACTGAACACACTGTGCAGACTGAACACACTGTGCAGAGTGAACACACTGTCCACAGTGAACACACTGTCCAGAGTGAACACACTGTCCAACACACTGTCCACAGTGAACACACTGTCCAGAGTGAACACACTGTCCACAGTGAACACACTGTCCACAGTGAACACACTGTCCAGAGTGAACACACTGTCCACAGTGAACACACTGTCCAGAGTGAACACACTGTCCAGAGTGAACACACTGTCCACAGTGAACACACTGTCCACAGTGAACACACTGTCCAGACTGAACACACTGTCCACAGTGAACACACTGTCCAGAGTGAACACACTGTCCAGAGTGAACACACTGTCCAGAGTGAACACACTGTCCAGAGTGAACACACTGTCCACAGTGAACACACTGTCCACAGTGAACACACTGTCCAGAGTGAACACACTGTCCACAGTGAACACACTGTGAACACACTGTCCACAGTGAACACACTGTCCAGACTGAACACACTGTCCACAGTGAACACACTGTCCACAGTGAACACACTGTCCACAGTGAACACACTGTCCACAGTGACACACCTGTGCAGACTGAACACACTGTCCACAGTGAACACCCTGTGCAGACTGAACACACTGTCCACAGTGAACACCCTGTGCAGACTGAACACACTGTCCACAGTGAACACACACTGTGCAGACTGAACACACTGTCCACAGTGAACACACTGTGCAGACTGAACACACTGTCCTGTCCAGAGTGAACACACTGTCCACAGTGAACACACTGTCCACAGTGAACACCCTGTGCAGACTGAACACACTGTCCACAGTGAACACCCTGTGCAGACTGAACACACTGTCCACAGTGAACACACTGTGCAGACTGAACACACTGTCCACAGTGAACACCCTGTGCAGACTGAACACACTGTCCAGAGTGAACGCTGTCCACAATGAACACACTGTGCAGACTGAACACACTGTCCACAGTGTACACACTATCCAGACTGAACACACTGTGGAGACTGAACACACTGTCCACAGTGAACACACTGTCCACAGTGTACACACTGTCCACAGTGAACACACTGTGCAGACTGAACACACTGTGCAGACTGAACACACTGTGCAGACTGAACACACTGTCCACAGTGAACACACGGTCCACAGTGAACACACTGTCCACAGTTAACACACTGAACACACTGTGCAGACTGAACACACTGTGCAGACTGAACACACTGTCCACAGTGAACACACGGTCCACAGTGAACACACTGTCCACAGTGAACACACTATGCAGAGTGAACACACTATGCAAAGTGATCACACTGTCCGGAGTGAACACACTGTCCAGAATGAACACACTGTCCACAGTGAACACACTGTGCAGACTGAACGCTGCCTGTCCATTCTGCTGTGTCTGTCCATGCGCACGTTTGGTTGAACTTTTGTTGTTGTTGTCGTTGCTTTGTCATAATTTAGCTCCGTTCTGATTTTCATCTATCTGTAGTCTGTTCGTGATAAGATGAATGCAGAAGGTTGCATCCTCGGAAAGGCCTCACTTTGTGCACCCTAAGGATAGGAACACTCTGGCTGTCATGATATGAATTGATGGAAATTGTGGGAATCGTTGTTGCCTCACTCGTTTGGTTTGTTTTTATTCGCCCTCGGGATATCAACAGTTGAACTATCATGCTCAGGATTAATGTAAAATTTTGTAGAGTACTGCCTTTGTTTTTGTGTTTGTGTTTGTTTTTTTTTTGTAACAGCTCAACTATGACGCTATGATTTACATTTTGTAGCTGGCTGCCTCTGTCTACTGTTCGCTATTTGTCCACTCCAGGGATATCAACAGTTTAGCCATTATGCTAAGAATGGATGTAAATGTTGTAAATAGCTGCCTCTCTTGTTGTTGTTGTTGTTGGTGGTGGTGTGGTTATCTTAACTTGCTACAGATACCAGCAGTCTAGCTCTGATGCCATGGATTGGCGTAAATTCTGTAGATAGTTGCCTTTCTTGATTGTTTGTAATTTCATCTACACTAAGGATATGAACAGTTTATAGTATCGTGCTAAGGATTGATTTAAATTTTGTAGATAGCTGCCTTTCTTGGTTGTTTATTATTTATCTACACTAAGGATATGAACAGTTATAGTATCATGCTATGGATTGATGTAAATTTTGTAAACAGCTGCCTTTCTTGGTTGTTTGATATTTCATCTACACTAAGGATATGAACAGTTTATAGTATCATGCTATAGATTGATGAAAGTTTTGTAGAGAGTTGCTTCTGTTGGCTGTTAGTGATTTTATCCGTCCTTAGGTTATCGACACTTTAGCTATAATTATGCTATCAATTGATGTGATTTTGCAGTTAGCTGCCTCTTTGGTTGTTTGTTCTTCCATATAAGCTAAGGATACGAACAGTTTATAGTTATCATGTTATGAATTTATGAAAAGTTTGCTGATAGCTTCCTCTGTTTGTTGTTATTTTATCCACCCTCTGCTATTAATAGTGTAGCAGTCATGAGTTGAAGGAAATTTTGTTCATAGCCGCTGCCACTTTTGACGGTTTGTTGTTACATCAACTCTAAGGATATCGACGGCTTAGCTGTCATGTATGAATGGGTGTACATTTTGTGGATAGCTGCCTCTGCCGGATATATGTCATTTTATCCAAACTAGGGATATCAACTGTGTAGCTATCATTCTGTGGATCGATGTGAATGTTCTAGACAGCTATTCTGATAACTGCTTGTTATCTTATGCCCTTTGGATACCAACAGGTCAGAAGTCATGCTTTAGATTGATGTAGAATTGTAAGACAGTTGCCTTGCCTCTGTCGGTTGGTTTTTTTTTTCTTCTGCCCTTTGGATATCATGCGGTTTAGCAGTCGTGCCATGACTTGAGGTAACTTTTGCAGGTGGCTGTCTCTGTTTGTTGTTTCGTTCAGAACCAGACTTCAGTCTCCTAAGTTCATGAATGTCAGTTGATGGAAATGTGTAGCAGGCTGTCTCTTATTAATTTGCCAGGTCAGGTCTTTTTTTTTTTCTTCTCTGCTACACAGTGGCAGCTCTGAAAGAGGTGAATGACTATGGTGTGGGGTGGACTATAACAACACTGAAACTGGAACAATTTGTAAGTAGCGAGGGTCGCCATTGATCTCAGTTTGGTCTCCTCCAGATAAAACAGATGAGCTTCATTTCCTTGTTGTCGTACCTTGTCACTGAAGAGTGTCCAGAGCAGTATCTGGGCTCTTATAAGTTTCGTTAATAAAAGAACCCATAACAGAGTAGCATTGTTCAGTTGTTCTTGGACTTCTACGAACTTTTTTTTGTTCTTTTTATTAGTTAAATGAACATGCCCTGTTTACAACATCAAGCGGATTCATAGTGGATGCGTCTAAAAATCCGTTTTGAAATGATCGATGACATAAACAGTAATGTGCTTTCTTTTCTTTCTAACCCTAAGTATCTTGCCACCCTAAGAATATCTGTAGATCACACACACACACACACACACACACACACACACACACACACACACACACACACACACACACACACACATACGCGCACACACACACACACACACACACACACACACACACACACACACACACACACACACACACACACACACACACACACACATACACACACACACACACACACACACACACACACACACACACACACACACACACAACGACAATGACAATGCTTTATTGACAATAGTTACACAACCCTTATGCGAAGGGAGTGCATGCGCAATTTCTACTTAGTGTTGCCAAACTCTGCCAACAATAGAAATGCGAGTCAAAAAAAGAAGCGTACACACAGAAAACAGCTGAACAATACTAATATAACTAGAAAATGAAGAGAGAGAGAGAGAGAGAGAGAGAGAGAGAGAGAGAGAGAGAGAGAGAGAGAGAGAGAGAGACAGACAGACAGACAGACAGACAGACAGACAGACACAGAGGCAGAGAGAGATGACATATACACCTTAAAACAAAATGAAAGGTGGGAAGCCGGGTGATTATTATCACAGAAATACGCCCTCTTGTTAATAATTTTGTAGAAAGTCGAAAATCGCATTTCGTTTCACCCGTTTTTTTGCTGGGAAGATGAAGATGTTTTTTTTTCCCTGGCATGATCAATGACGAGAACACTCCTGGAAACGTTGCATCGCTGAAAGACGTTCCCTGACAGATGCCATTGTCATAGACGGCGCAGTGAATGGCAGGAAGGGAGCGAGTGATGTAATGTGGGACAGCTCATTCGATGATGTGCAGAATCCCCGAGAAAATACGTCGATGGAAAGAGGCAACTGACATTTAAATCCCTGCTACAAATGTCACCAGCGTACGTGGTCCTACCTTTTGCTATGTCTTGTTCTCTCCTCCCTTTTCCTCTTTGTTTTCTTTGTTCCTTATTTCACAATATTTGCTCGAATATGTTTTCCAAAAATATCTGTAAGCTCTTTTTTTTTTCAAATACCTTGGCGAGCCTTTCATTATAACAGATTTTTTTCCTTTCCAAAAACTAGATACGTACGTATGCGACCAGCACAAAAAGGCTTTGACGGCTTCGTTGCATACTGTTAGAAATGAGAAATGAAATCCTCCACAACAAGCGTATTTTTTTTTCTTTTCAAATAATAATGATACTTGTTTTAGAGATCGACTGAGGTACTCAGGGAGTATGTCTGGAAGATGATGACCTTGTTCCAAAACAACTCGGTTCACAAATTTGTGTGCTTTGTATAAACCTCTGCCATGTCACATTATCTTTGTTGTACATATGAAATTTGAATACGCTCCTTTTGATTACGAAGAAACTGGCAATGTGTACATTTACATCCTCTTTTTTTTTTTTTCCTCTTTTTTTCAGTCTCCATCCCTTGTTTTGATCTCTGAAGCAAATGATTTATGGATTCAATTTTTAGGAATGGACTGATCTTGGATTGCGAACACCCACCCGCCACCACCACCTACGCCTTTAAAGAAATTCCACCTTTAAGATAAAGGGGACAGCTTGGTGTCCACCTTCCCATGATCTCCAGTGTGCCTGTGATCGTCTCAGTTCCCGTGATACTCGGCAGGGTAGGGGTAATAGAGGGCACACAGAGAGTGACACACGAGAGGGGGGCTGTTGCAGGAATGGCTAATTGGTCCCAACTTTTCCCCGAAGATAGAGTATGGCTGCTTAATGGCGGGATTGAAAAAAAAAACGGTTATATACACAAAGCTCCACTCCCTTTTTGGGTAGATGGGATTAATCCTTGCCTGTCTATACGGGGAGTGTCCGCAGGAGTGTCAGGCTGCGTACGAAAAAAAAAAGTCCCAACTGATCAGCGACCGTCTGCAGAATGTTTTCCTTTCCCTGGAGGAGAGCAGTTCTGATGACTTTTTAGGATACACGAAAGGACCTCATTTCATGTCCAAATTCACTGAAATGGCGTAGAATGAAAGTCACACAAAACTTAAAGTGGGAAATCAGACAATGAATTTTAATTAGTATGAGAAAAATACTTGGTGAAGTACGCTTTCGAGAGAGATATTATTTAACAATCAGAACAATAATTAGTTCCCTAAAATGTCCACGTCAAAATGCAACGTTCGAGCAACTTCTATACCGGTGCCCCAAATTATCAGTTGGATGGGAATGGCTGCTGTTAGGTGTCTGTTTCTGTCAGCATTCTTTCTCTGGTCCCTTAGATAAAATGTCCGTCAAATAATTTGATAGAAACGAAGCTTTTTGGAAGGGTAAAGATTTTGAAACAGGCCTGTCCAGTCTCGTCTGCTGTAGGATTTTCAAGCGAGGCATGATCACGTGTCCACCAGCGACGTCATTTATTGGTCCAAGCTCCAAACCTTTTCAGCAAACGAGAGCGCATCGTGAAAATGGAGCATAGTGAGCGAGACGGTTTCAAGACCTGGCGTCTACAGATCAGATCGGGGACAGAACGCTGCACGCTAATTTTGACATGAAACACCAGGCCTTAGAGTTATGTCATACTGGGATGGGGACAATATTTCGTGCCGAAATAAGCGTTCAGCATGGCGTTTCCCTCTGTTTTCTGTTTGAAACACACATCGGGACAAAAAAAAAAATCTAGCGCGCGGACCTCACAGGCGAATAACTTTGTGAACCTGTCGAGAAGCCCGCGATGCATCGCAGTGGCCCGAACACGAGGCATTTTCCCGACCCCTCCTCTCCTCCCGCGTTGAGTCATGCAAAAATCGTCGCTCTGAATAGTGTGTGTGTGTGTGTGTGTGTGTGTGTGTGTGTGTGTGTGTGTTTCTAAAACGGTGTCCTGTAACGAAGGTCTGAAGGTCATCTCTGTCTGTCTGTCTGTCTCTCTCTCTCTCTCTCTCTCTCTCTCTCTCTCTCTCTCTACTCTCTCTCTCTCTCTCTTTCTCTCTCTCTCTGCGAACATACATGACTGTGCCAGTACCTTGCCCAGCGCACTGCCAGTGAAACTGTGGTCGAATCAGTGAAGAGAATGAAAATGTATGCAACAAATCTTTCTGACGAAGCGCGGGTGACCCGAAGGTGTCATTGGGACCCAGAGAAGCAGCGTGACACATGTTTAGCATCATCAGAGAAGCAGCGTGACACATGTTTAGTATCAGTCAGAGAATCAGCGTGACACATGTTGTGGATCAATCAGAGAATCAGCGTGACACATGTTGTGTATCAATCAGAGAAGCAGCGTGACACATGTTGTGTATCAATCAGAGAAGCAGCGTGACACGTGTTTAGTATCAATCAGAGAAGCAGCGTGACACGTGTTTAGTATCAATCAGAGAAGCAGCGTGACACGTGTTTAGTATCAATCAGAGAAGCAGCGTGACACGTGTTTAGTATCAATCAGAGAAGCAGCGTGACACGTGTTTAGTATCAATCAGAGAAGCAGCGTGACACATGTTTAGTATCAATCAGAGAAGCAGCGTGACACGTGTTTAGTATCAATCAGAGAAGCAGCGTGACATTTGTATAGTATCACAGACAGATAAATCGGATTTTTGACCGTGCCAGTATTGTGATAGACCTTTAATTTTTCAACAGCTCCTTTCATGTTTGAAACAGACAACGACACATGACTCATCATGGCATGGCCAGTCACTTGTGGAATCTTTAACACAATGTACCAAGTATACAGAAGCAAAGTTGTTTGATTACATAGACAATGTAGTTTAATGTTCCAATACAAAGTTAATGTTCCAGGCATTATGAAGACGATTGTATATCATACAATAGAAAGCGCTAAGCAATAAGTCCCTTTTCCCAACAGAACCCGCGATATTCCAAGAATTTATATGACCAACGTTTTGCCGTTACATGGAGAATATATGTTCCAAGGAAACCTTATGTTTTGTGTTACAAGTACATAAAGACAAAATTTGTGTTTATTATGTAAACAGTGCCATTAAATCTTACAACAGAATCTCCATTTTTCCAAAGATATACAGGCAACATTTTTGTTATTTCAACTGTTTCAATGTTCCAACTGAAACTTAAAACAAAAAAACAAAAACAAAAACAACAACAACAACAAAACAACAACAACAACAACAACAACCAGCGTTGTTGCATGGATGGTGAAGTTCTGATGTCGTTTTTTCATGTATCAGACGTGTCCGTGTCTAGTCAGGGGTAGCTTGACTTTCCTTTTTAATACCGGTATTGTTAAGTTTCACAACGGAGTGACTGAGGGCGGAAAATGAAGCGAAATTTGGAAAGAGAGGGGCTTAGTTACCACCATGACACAGACAAACAGAGTACAGGACTAGACACAATGAATTTCGACCTCTTGGGTCTTCTTCAGGCGAAAAAAAAATAATAACATTTAGAACAGTGACAAGAAGAACGCTGCCTACTGACTGTATGGAGATGGCCATGAAGTCACCGGCCACTGACTGTATGGAGGTGGCCATGCAGTCACCGGCCATCACCCCCCCTACTGACTGTATGGAGGTGGCCATGCAGTCACCGGCCATCGCCCCCCACTGACTGTATGGAGGTGGCCATGCAGTCACCGGCCACTCGCCTGTATGGACTGGCCATGCAGTGGCCGGCCATCACCCCCCACTGACTGTATGGAGGTGGCCATGCAGTCACCGGCCATCGCCCCCCACTGACTGTATGGAGGTGGCCATGCAGTCACCAGCCACTGACTGTATGGAGTGGCCATGCAGTCACCGGCCACCGCCCCCCACTGACTGTATGGAGGTGGCCATGCAGTCACCGAGCCACTGACTGTATGGAGGTGGCCATGCAGTCACCGGCCATCGCCCCCCTACTGGACTGGCCATGCAGTCAGCGGCCACTGACTGTATGGAGGTGGCCATGCAGTCACCGGCCACTGACTGTATGGAGGTGGCCATGCAGTCACCCCCCCACTGACTGTATGGAGATGGCCATGCAGTCACCGGCCATCGCCCCCCACTGACTGTATGGAGGTGGCCATGCAGTCACTGAGGTGGCCCAGTCACCGGACCACCCCTGACTGTATGGAGGTGGCCATGCAGTCACCGGCCATCATCCCCCCCTACTACTGGACTGGCCATGCAGTCACCGGCCACTGACTGTATGGAGGTGGCCATGCAGTCAGCGGCCACTGACTTATGGAGGTGGCCATGCAGTCACCGGCCATCGCCTCCCACTGACTGTATGGAGGTGGCCATGCAGTCACCGGCCCGCCCCCCACTGACTGTATGGAGGTGGCCATGCAGTCACCGGCCATCACCCCCCACTGACTGTATGGAGGTGACCATGCAGTCACAGGCCATCGCCGACCACTGACTGTATGGAGGTGGCCATGCAGTCACCGGCCATCACCCCCCACTGACTGTATGGAGGTGGCCATGCAGTGCAGTCACCGACCACTGACTGTATGGAGGTGGCCATGCAGTCACCGGCCATCGCCCCCCTACTGACTGGCCATGCAGTCAGCGGCCACTGACTGACTGTGGAGGTGGCCATGCAGTCCCGGCCACTGACTGTATGGAGGTGGCCATGCAGTCACCCCCCACTGACTGTATGGAGATGGCCATGCAGTCACCGGCCATCGCCCCCTACTGACTGTATAGAGGTGGCCATGCAGTCACAGGCCATCGCCCCCTACTGACTGTATGGAGGTGGCCATGCAATCACCGGCCACTGACTGTATGGCGTGGCCATGCAATCACCGGCCATCGCCCCCTACTGACTGTATGGAGGTGGCCATGCAGTCACCGACCACTGACTGTATGGAGGCGGGCCATGCAGTCACCGGCCATGACGCCCCCCCTGACTGTATGGAGGTGGCCATGCAGTCACCGGCCATCGCCCCCCACTGACTGTATAGAGGTGGCCATGCAGTCACCGGCCATCGCCCCTCACTGACTGTATGGAGGTGGCCATGCAGTCACCGGCCACTGACTGTATGGCGTGGCCATGCAGTCACCGGTCATCGCCCCCCCCCCCACTGACTGTATGGAGGTGGCCATGCAGTCACAGGCCATCGCCCCCCACTGACTGTATAGAGGTGGCCATGCAGTCACCGGCCATCGCCCCTCACTGACTGTATGGAGGTGGCCATGCAGTCACCGGCCACTGACTGTATGGCGTGGCCATGCAGTC
>JADBJO010001200.1:332500-340000 GCA_016801955.1 Conus betulinus
TTTTTTAATTTGTTATGCAGCCGTCAAGTGACCTCCCGCGGTCGGCTAGGCCAATAAACAGTGTGCGGTGTCGCGAATCGCCCCGGTGGCTGTCTACTTTCTTCCGACTGGTAGGAACTGTTAGCGCCGTTTACCCATTGAACGGAGGTGGACTCCCAAATTTTGCATCATCCTGAAATTTCACACATGCACATACACACATGCAAACACGCACGCACGCATGCACACGAACTTGCACACACACACACACACACACACACACACACACACACACACACACACACACACACACACACACACATGCACATGCACACGCATACACACATGCAAGCACGCACGCACACGCACACACACATATACACAGGTACGCGCGCGCGCATGCGCTCACCCGCACACATGCTGAGTTGCTACGACGCTAGCCGTATAATACCATCTGGAAGATCATAACGAAAGAACCCAAGAACATCATTTAGAAAGAGAGGAGGTTATTTACCGTCAAGGACATAGACAAAGTACAGGACAAGACACAATGCATTTCGACCTCTTGCGTCTCCTTCAGACAAAACAAACGATGTTTCGGACAGCGAAGACGAAGAACGAGAAACCACTTATCTTCTCATGTTCGCCGCACGACCAAATGGAGCCTCATTTCCGTCCGGCGGTCATTTTGGTCGTGCGGCGAATATGAGAAGGTAGTGGTTTCTCGTTCTTGGTTTGGCTGTCCTAAACGTCATTTGCTTTTGCCTGAAGAAGACCCAAGAGGTCGAAATGCATTGTGTCTTGTCCTGTACTCTGTCTATGTCCTTGGCGGTAAATAACCCCCTCTCTGTCTAAATTTTGCTTCATTTTCCGCCCTCGGTCACTCCATTTTGAAACCCGAGAACATCGTCAAGGCTATATGAGCAAGTAACATTTCAGCATGGGTATTTAGTGTGCATTCTATTAAACATTTGCTGTATACATAGTTACCATTCATTGCATGAGAACTAGCATGTTGTGAATGATAGCAAGAGTTAAAGAAAATATAAAGCCTTTCTAAAACACAGGTGCATGGGTCGCAAAGACAGAAACATCGGAAAGACAGCACAGGAGAGAGAGAGAGAGAGAGAGAGAGAGAGAGAGAGAGAGAGAGAGAGTCCGGGGAATAACTTAACATAGGAAAATTTCTTGCCCAGAATACCCAGAATGTGTGTGTGTGTGTGTGTGTGTGTGTGTGTGTGTGTGTGTGGTGGGGAGTTAGGGTGGTAGAGGTGGAGGTTCGGATACCTTTACACTGAAGTTGCCCGAAGCGTTCCCAAGGGAGTGTGCCTTCCCGCAAATGCCTCCAATATTTTCGGTGGACTAATTTCAGTCTGGTAATCACTTCAAATGCATGAAGTCCGATCTTGCATGCATGAGTAACAGTCCGTCAATCTAGTTTTCTCCCCTGTTGTTTTCATTTTACTTTTTATATAGTAAAATAGATAAGAAACGCACCAAGAACTCAGATGTCAGAGTTTACAGTGAATAAATCAAAACTGACTGGTTATAAAGCCTTCACGTTCAGTGTCACAAGGGAGCCGCAGCGCTGTCACCATGGAAGAGAAAGAACAAAGTCAGCGTGCTGTCACGAAAACAAAAACAAAACAAGCCCAAGCAACAAAGAAGTAATAATACTTGTACACATGTCAGACAAGATGCTGCGATCAGCATCACAGTGCTTTAACTATTGGCCCTAAGGCGGAGAAGACGAGGATGCTCTGAAAGCTTACACCATCCCACATCTATCTGTTTTTTTTTTTCTTTTTTTTTTTTTATTAAAAAGTAGTGATGTACAGATTTGCTAGTGCCACAAAAGTATATAACATCTTGGAGAATAACAAAGCATAATGGAAACCCTACGCCCATTTAGTGTTTAATTCTCAACACCTAGACTCCAGAATACAAAGTTGGCATATCATTCAGTTTATTAGATTGAATGAAAGGACAACAAAGGAAAATTGAAATGGTCTCAGAGCTCAGAGATTGTTTACTGCGAGATCAACATCCTATATGTATATCAAATGAAACCAAAACAGCGAGCGACGGAAGAGGGGTGAATTATTGGCATAGAATTTCTGGAAGGCGGGGATACACTGTCTTCTGAAAAAGCCCCTGACGTCTTCTGTCATGAAACAGAATCTAGGCGACGATGGCGAGGAACAGTGGGGGTTCTGAAGGGTGGACGTCTCTGTGCTCATGTTCAACACGATTCGGTAGCAGAGGTGATACAACTGCGCTCTAGGTCTTTGACTGCGACGAGATGTCTGTGATTCTGTCTAGTCTTCAACCCCCCCCCCCCCCCCCCCCCCCCCCCCCCCCCCCCCCGCATCGACGATGCCTTGCGCACCTTTCAAAGTCTCACGGTCCTTTGCACCTAAGAAAGGAAAGAAATGTTCCCGGTGTATTTAAGTCTACTCGTCGCTTTACGTCTGTCATTTCATGTTGAGCTGTAGTTATTTTTAGGCTTTATTTTAGTACTGTCGTTTTTGGTTCAGGTCTTGATATGGTTTTAGTTTTACTACTTTAATTTATACATTCAGGAAGTGCTGTATCATTACGTGCTCTTGCAAACCTATCAGACTTTTGGATCGGCGATCGGCTTCACATGGTTTTCGTCGTGACAATCTTCAGGGCCAGACTATAGAGTATAATCTGTCACGTCTGTCGGGTGTTCAGTGCCCGTTTAAAATGTCTATTCATTATTAAAGTTATTGTTACATTGCGCGCGCACGCGTATGTGTGTTTCAGGTGTTCATCTTGTGAATAAAAATGTGAAAAAAAAGATACTGGCGACAGTGCAAAATATCACAGATAACCTGCTGCTGATAGTCTAAGTATTTCTAACAGTATAGATACAGAAACCAGTGACAGATTACCTACAGATTCCAGTGACACTACGTAGGGCGCAGACAATGTGTACATTGCTGGCAGTACAGATATGTCAACCCCCCCCCCCCCCCCCCCCCCCCCCCCAATTGCTTTTTATATGACCAATGACTTTAAACAACTTTGTTAATTCTGGTTTGGAAGAAACGTGATGAACGTGTGGGAAAAGACTTACTGGTAAACTGTGTCGGGGCGAAACGTGATTGGGTGAAACGCGAGTGGGCAAAACATGATGAGCTATGTCTTTACTTTGAGCTGAGCCGGGGTCTGCCAGCAGCGCTGTTAGTTGTTGTTTCTGTACAGTCGGTGGTCTCTTCACTGCCAGCAATATCTGTACTGTCCGCAGAATCTGTGCTGTGGGCGACATTTGTACTGTCACTGGTGTCTCTACGGTCAGCGATACCTGCACTGTCGGCGTGATTTGTGTGGTCTGCAGCATCCTTTCTTCCAGCGGTATTTGTACTGTGCTTATCAGTATTGCCACCACTGCCTTTGTTGTCAGCGGCGTTTATACTGTGAATTGTATCTGCACTGTCAACGGTATACATATCTGTACTGCCAGCAATGTACACATTGTCTGCGCTCTACGTCGTGTCACTGGAATCTGTAGGTGATCTGTCACTGGTTTCTGTATCTATACTGTTAGAAATACTTAGACTATCAGCAGCAGGTTATCTGTGACATTTGCATTGTCGCCCAGCATCTTTTTTCACATTTTTATTCACAAGATGAACAATAAACATTATATTTCCATTTCTAGAAAGAAAATTGAATAGTATCTACAACAAGTTTCATACATCATACTTTTTTTTCAAATGTATTCATCAAGGTTTTTTGGTTGTTTGTTTTTTTTTTTACATGAATAACAAAAACAAACAAGCAAACAAAACTACACATGTAGCAAGAGGGACAGAGATAGACAGACAGACAGACAGACAGACAGACAGACAAGATAAGACAACAAACAAGATACGCAGACAGCTAAAAGTCGTCTTGAGATAAACTCAGGTTGTGCAGATACTTCAATCAAAAAGAGGGACATAGGCTACCCAAGAAAGCAGGAATTTTTCATAGTTCAACTCAATTGTTGAAATATACTTTTCAATCTCATATGGTTTTTTGAGGTGTCCACATAAGACACGGACGGTTGGCACTACATTTGTCATCTTACAATGGTATATATACAGTTTTGCTAATGGAATAATCAAATCTAAAACATGGTCAGTTTCAACATCTCTTTCACATCCAAAAATAACCAGATGTTCGCTAAAGCGAAATGAGTGAGCCAAGAAACATTTTTGAACAAGAGAGTGGTTTGGAAATCCCTCCAGAACGAGTGTACAAAATGACAATGCCCAAAAATGTGTTGAATATTTTCTTTTTCTAGGTTGCAAAATGAGAACCTATCATTCCTATTTATGTTCATGCTGAACAGTATACTGTTAGTTCCTGGAATTCTGTGCACTGTCCTTATCTGCAACCACTTTAATTTGATATCCTTTATCTTCCTAATTTTCTTGAAAATGGTGTTCCATTGTATGCTTCGATATATCCTTCTATCCCACTTTTCACAACAGTTTGGCAATGTGTCGTCAGCAGTATCTTTACTGTCAGCGATACTTCCACTGTCAGTGGTATCTGTGTCGTCAGCAGTCTTTACTGTCAGCGATACTTCCACTGCCAGTGGTATCTGTGTCGTCAGCAGTATCTTTACTGTCAGCGATACTTCCACTGTCAGTGGTATCTTTGTCGCCAGCGGCATCTGTATCTGTACTGTGTAGGGGTATTTTGCGCTGTCCGCAGTATTGGCACTGTCAGTATCTGCACTGTCAGCACTCTGTGCACTGCGTATCTGTACTGTGAATAGTGTCTGGTTTGCCTGCGGCATATGTATTTACACTGGCAGCTGTTACTGTATCTGTCATGTCAATAGTATCTGTATGCCAGTAGTATTGTACTTCAAGCAATATTGTACTGTCAGCGGCATTTTTATCTGCACAGCTGGATGTCTTTGTATTGCCAGCTACATCTGCACTGTCAGTGATACATGCACTGTCTGCGGTATCTGTATTTATGCTGTAGGAGGTGTGTATAATATTACCTGTATTTACAGTGAATAAGTCAAAAGTGGTAAATTGTGTAAAGCGTTCACGTTCAGGTACCTGGTATCCGTCTTCCATGCGCTTTTAAAGCGTTATCTTGACAGGACGCGGTATAAGTACTGTGAGTGGTACATGTTCAGAGAGGTATTTGTTTGTTGAACAGTGTATTCAGAGAGGTATTTGTTTGTTGAACAGTGTGTTCAGAGAGGTATTTGTTTGTTGAACAGTGTGTTCAGAGAGGTATTTGTTTGTTGAACAGTGTGTGTCAGAGAGGTATTTGTTTGTTGAACAGTGTGTTCAGAGAGGTATTTGTTTGTTGAACAGTGTGTTCAGAGAGGTATTTGTTGAACAGTGTGTTCAGAGAGGTATTTTGTTTGTTGAACAGTGTGTTTAGAGAGGTATTTGTTTGTTGAACAGTGTGTTTCAGAGAGGTATTTGTTTGTTGAACAGTGTGTTCAGAGAGGTATTGGTTGAACAGTGTGTTCAGAGAGGTATTGGTTGAACAGTGTGTTCAGAGAGGTATTGGTTGAACAGTGTGTTCAGAGAGGTATTTGTTTGTTGAACAGTGTGTTCAGAGAGGTATTTGTTTGTTGAAACAGTGTGTTCAGAGAGGTATTTCTTTGTTGAACGGTGTGTTCAGAGAGGTATTTGTTTGTTGAACAGTGTGTTCAGAGAGGTATTTGTTTGTTGAACAGTGTGTTCAGAGAGGTATTTGTTTTGTTGAACAGTGTGTTCAGAGAGGTATTTGTTTGTTGAACAGTGCGTTCAGAGAGGTATTTGTTTGTTGAACAGTGTTTTCAGAGAGGTATTTGTTTGTTGAACAGTGTGTTCAGAGAGGTATTGTTGAACAGTGTGTTCAGAGAGGTATTTGTTGAACAGTGTGTTCAGAGAGGTATTTTGTTGAACAGTGTGTTCAGAGAGGTATTTGTTTGTTGAACAGTGTGTTCAGAGAGGTATTTGTTTGTTGCACAGTGTGTTCAGAGAGGTATTTGTTTGTTACACAGTGTGTTCAGAGAGGTATTTGTTTGTTGAACAGTGTGTTCAGAGAGGTATTTGTTTGTTGAACAGTGTGTTCAGAGAGGTATTTGTTTGTTGAACAGTGTGTTCAGAGAGGTATTTGTTTGTTGAACAGTGTGTTCAGAGAGGTATTTGTTGAACAGTGTGTTCAGAGAGGTATTTCTTTGTTGGACAGTGTGTTCAGAGAGGTATTTGTTTGTTGAAAAATGTGTTCAGAGAGGTATTTCTTTGTGAAAAGTGTGTGTCAGAGAGAGTATTTGTTTGTTGAAAAATGTGTTCAGAGAGGTATTTGTGAACAGTGTGTTCAGAGAGGTATTTCTTTGTTGCACAGTGTGTTCAGAGAGGTATTTGTTTGTTGAACAATGTGTTCAGAGAGGTATTTGTTTGTTGAACAGTGTGTTCAGAGAGGTATTTGTTTGCTGAATAGTGTCTGTGCTCTCGGCAGTGTCTTTACCATCAGTGCTGTCTCTACTGTGAGCGGCATTTGCACTGTCAGCGGTACCTATGTGGTCATCAGTATCTGTCCTATCAGCAGCGTTTGCACTGTCAGCGGTACCTATATGGTCAGCAGTATCTGTCCTATTCAGCGGTATCTATATGGTCATCAGTATCTGTCCTATCAGCAGCGTTCGCACTGTCAACGGTACCTATATGGCCAGCAGTATCTGTCCTATCAGCAGCGTTTGCACTGTCAGCGGTACCTATGTGGTCATCAGTATCTGTCCTATCAGCAGCGTTCGCACTGTCAACGGTACCTATATGGTCAGCAGTATCTGTCCTATCAGCGGTATCTATGTGGTCATCAGTCTCTGTCCTATCAGCGGTACCTATATGGCCATCATTATCTATCCCATCGGCGGCATTTGCACTGTCAGCGGTACCTATATGGTTATCAGTCTCTGTCCTAATGCGAACCACACCTGTATCTGTACTGTGAGGTGTATTCAAAGTGTCATCTGCATTTCTACCGTCAATGGTATCTTTACTGTTAACAGTGTTTGTACTGTCAGCGGTTTCTGTACTGTCAGTGGTACCGGCTCAGTCAGCGGTACTGTATCTGTACACTATCAGAGGTACATCTATATCCATACTCTCAGTAGCATCCGTACTGTCAGCGATATATGTGCTGCCAGAGGTAGATGTGTCGTACTCGAGATTTGTGCTGTAAGCGTATCACTGGGCCCGATGATAAACGGTGTCGGCGGTACCCGTACGGTATCTGTGCTGTCAGTGCAATCTTTAATGTAGGCGCCATCTGTGATGTCGTTGCTCTCTGTACTGCGCACTATCAGTAATATCTGTATCCGTAGTGTCAGCGGTATCTACGCTGTCTGTATCCGTCGTGTTAGCAGTATCTATGCCGTATGCATTATTTGCGTCGTCAGCGATATCTGTATTGTCCGCGGTGTTTGGAGTGTCAGCAGTTTCTGTGCTGTTAGCGACATCTGTACCTGCTGTACTGTCCCCATCAACG
>JADBJO010001200.1:350000-352500 GCA_016801955.1 Conus betulinus
CTAGTGATGGGTTTCTCATATTTATAACATATTTCCCCCCGTTTTTCTTCATCTTCATTTTTTTTTTCTCTAAAAGTTCAAATCTTTGCAAAGTCATTATTATAATGACTGAAGAATTGCTAGCCTGCACTTGTTTTTTCCCCCACTACTTAATTGTTCAGCAATATATATATATAAATATATTATGTGTGTGTGTGTGTGTGTGTGTGTGTGTGTGTGTGTGTGTGTGCGCGCGCGTGTGTGTGCTTATGTGTGCGATCACGTGTGAGATCCCATGGGCACGCGCCTGCATTACGAATCCTCCTTCCCCCACAACATGTCATTTGTCTGTGTGTTTTCACCTTCACAAAGTGCTCCGTACACTTTTTTTTTCCCATCATGATTTCAATTCTCATCATCAATCAAAATCCCTGTCAATGTGCTGATCCAAGATGTGCTTTTGATCCAAGGTATGTTACTGCTTTAGTTCAAAGTGGCTGTGTATTTGAGGTTTGTCGATGGTTTGGTCCAAGGTGTGTGTTGTTGGTGGGGTCCAAGGTGTGTTGTTGGTGGGGTCCAAGATGTGTTGTTGGTGGGGTCCAAGGTGTGTTGTTGGTGGGTCCAAGATGTGTTGTTGGTGGGGTCCAAGATGTGTTGTTCGTGGGGTCCAAGATGTGTTGTTGGTGGGGTCCAAAATGTGTTGTTGGTGGGGTCCAAAGTGTGTTGTTGGTGGGGTCCAAGATGTGTTGTTGGTGAGGTCCAAGATGTGTTATTGGTGGGGTCCAAAATGTGTTGTTGGTGGGTCCAAGGTGTGTTTGCTGGTGAGGTCCAAGATGTGTTGTTGGTGAGGTCCAAGATGTGTTGTTGTTGTGGTCCAAGATGCGTTGTTGGTGGGGTCCCAGGTGTGTTGTTGGTGGGGTCCAAGATGTGTTGTTGGTGGGGTCCAAGATGCGTTGTTGTTGGGGTCCAAGATGTGTGTTGTTGTTGTGGTCCAAAATGTGTTGTTGGTGGGGTCCAAGATGTGTTGTTGGTGGTGTCCAAGATGTGTTGTTGTGGTCCAAAAAGTGTTGTTGTGGGGTCCAAGATGTGTTGTTGGTGGGGTCCAAGATGTGCTGTTGGTGTGGGGTCCAAGATGTGTTGTTGTTGTGGTCCAAGATGTGTTGTTGGTGGGTCCAAGATGTGTTGTTGTTGTGGTCCAAAAAGTGTTGTTGGTGGGGTCCAAGATGCGTTGTTTGGTGGGGTCCAAGATTGTTGTTGGTTGGGTCCAAGATGTGTTGTTGGTGGGGTCCAAGGTGTGTCCTTGTAGGCCCAAGTTGTGTCATTAGTCTTGGTTGTGTTGTTTGTCCGGTCCTAAGATGTGTTGTTGGTCCAAGTCGTGTTAGTGATCCTTGTAGACCCAAGTTGTGTCATTAGTCCAGATTGTGTTGTTTGTCTAGTCCTAAGGTGTGTTATTGGTCCAAGGTGTGTTGTTGGTCCAAGGTGTGCTGTTGGGCTCAAGACATGTTGTTACACTTTACCCCCATGTGTTGATACAGGTCTCCATGGAGTCTAAAGAGCACGGTGAACCTGAAGACGAGGGAGGTCCCCAGCTCTGTCCCAGCCTTCACGACGCCCAGTGCTGACGTCACGACCCTCGACCTGGACCCGTCCTCGGAGCTCTCCCTCGTCCTCCATCCACCGCCAGGAGACCACGGAGGAGGACGCCGTCAGCAAGCAGATGGACGACCTTCACCTGCAGGTCCCCAGCCTCCTGTACTCCTTCGACGCCAAGCTGAGGGAGGAGACCAGCTCCCCGCTGCTGTACGACATTACGATGAGTCAGTCGGGCCAGCACGTCATCGTCACCGACTGTTGGAACCGGTGCGTGAAGGCTTTCGATCTGACCATGGCCGGCTTTCCCCATGTGCCAGCGTGTTCCAGCTGAAAGAGGAGTGCCCGCTGTGTGTCACCAAACTCCGCCATCCGGAGCGGATCGTGGTCACCCTGCATCAGCGACCAGAACTGTACGTCCTCAATATTCATGAGAAGGATGACCCGCTGAAGACAGAGAGCCTCCATGACACGCAGGACGCGCAGATGACTGGCGTTGCTCAGGAGACGGACGACGCTCAGGGCGGAGAAGACAGCCAGGGCCCCGAGCACGTCCCAGTCGCAAAGGACACTCATGAGATAAGCCACGCCCAAGAGACCAACTACGCCCAGGAGACCCATGAGACGGAAGACACACACAGGATCCATCATGGGCGCACGACGCCAAGGACGGTGACCCAAAGCGAGTCCGACAGGTCCTTTCCTTTCACTCCGTCATCACCACGGCCTGCAACTATCGTGGGATCAGCACGCTGGTCAGCCGGGACAGCGGGGAAGAGGAAGAGGAGCGGCTGGTGCTCACCGTGCCAAAGGAGATCCACGTGGTGTCCCTGCAAGGAGAAATCCTGCAGGTCATCGCCCCCCACGCTGTGCGGCCTGCCCCTGCTGGTAGACGTCATCTACGTGGCCACAACGCCTTCCCAGGAACTGG
>JADBJO010001200.1:357500-365000 GCA_016801955.1 Conus betulinus
ACAATAGCAGCAAGAACAACAACAACAAAAAGTGTAAAAAAAAATCATGAAACGGAGACGTTCAAATGCAATACAAAACGAAAAACGAAAAGCGACCTGGACTAACAGACACAGCAAACCGGACAGTCAGTGTCTACTGTGGTAACAGTAAAAATGAAAAAGGAGCAATGGAAGAAAAAACATTCCAATGCAACACACACACACACACACACACACACACACACACACACACACACACACACACAAGGGCTCACAGACACAGCAGACTGGACAGTATTGCCACCCAATCTCCAAATCAAAACACAGAAACAAACAAACCCTGGCACGCTTTCAATGGTCGCATGGGGGGAAAAGAGACCCAAGAACGTTGCAATTGGTGACAAGGTCAGAAGAGGCGTGATCTGGAGCTTTTGCGACTTCAAGCGCATGCCTCAGGAAAGTATGGTGTAGTGCGTCTTCCGTACTCGGACAGAATTGTGTTCAGTTGTGTGCGTCTCGGATGAATTTATCTCTCGCGAGACTTGATACAATTCTGTGAGATTTGACGAGACTTGGTGAAAGCTATGATTTTTTCTTTTTTCTCCAGAAGTTAGTCAAAGTCTGAAATTCGAACTGAGATAGGATTCGTCACCCGGTGTGACGTCATTGATGACACCACAGCAGAATTCACTTCCCTGCAGGTGATAAATGACATGACCAACTCCAGACCGACGCTACCCTTCGTTCCCAAATCTCTCCCCTCCTTTAACATTCTCAAAGTGTCCGAGACAACAAAACACACCCATCAATCAAAGCCAGAAGTACCCCCCACCCCCATTCCCAGCTTGTTCCAAAACCATGTCCTGGTGGGTCATTTGGGACATGGTCTAGAAACACGCCATACAGTGAATATATGAACGTGCTCACAAACTTTTTTTCTTTTCTTTTTTTCTTCTTCTTCTCTGTCTCTCTCTCTCTCTGCCTCTATCTGTCTGTCTATCTGACTGTCTGTCTGTCTCTGTCTGTCTGTCTGTTTTTGTTTTTTGCTATCCCATCCTCTGTGCCACCATGCTGGCATTGCATCCACACCTCTAATTCAGATCCCTTTTCCACAGCCACTCCACGGCGCGGCCCGCCACAGTCCAGTACAGGCAATCCACATGGAGCAGTCAATGCCGAATCGTCAAGAGGCAACCCACCAAAGGAGACACTGCACTGCTGGCGAGTCACTTCGGTGGTGTTCAGTGGTGCCATGTTCTGATCCAAATTATGCCATGACACCACCTACTAAGCCATCCCCACCCTCACCCCACCCCCACCCCCAACCTGCCTCTGCTGATAACGCTGACCCGACTGAACCAAACCAAGGCCATAGACGCCGAAAGGTATCGGAACTGAGGTCACCAGGAGAGCAAAGCATGAAGGGCCACGGAATTTGAAACTTTTGTTTAAAGGATGATCGAAGGCGATGAGGCTAATGAAGATGATGCTTAGGATTTTCAATCTGGTCTTAGACTGCATGACAAGGCTATACATTGCGCTTACTTTCATAATGCATCCCGGCTTCAACCAGGCCCGAGAGACACAGACACCTGCAGTGTTAGAAAATCTGAGCATCCATTAAGTGGATGAAATTTCACTTTGGTCCCAGTTTTCTCAAATCACCCCATAGTAAACTAAACTCTGGGTAAATCCGATCGGGGTGTAAAAATCCCACAAATAAATAGCTTTGATGGGAATCGAACCTAGATTCTCCAAGCCTGGGATCTGCGACGCCAATTACTTCGCCACGGAGACTGGTCCGTGCCCACAAAGACATCGGGAAATGGTTTTGGAACCGAGGGGGGAGCGAGAAGGGCAGGTCTCTGGCTCGGATCCAGAACCCCCCCCCGTCAAAATCAGAAGAGCGCTTTGATTTATGTGCTTCGTCGTTTGGGACACTGAAAACTTCCAAGTTGGGGAGTGATTTTGGACCACAGGGAGGGGAGGCGATGATGGTGGTGTCGATCCGCTGGGTGATGGGGATGGGGAGGAGGGGGGCGGAGTTCGGGCACGTGCCATTTCTCACCCGCCGGGGAGCGATTTCGTGCATGGAGGATTTCCGGAACGTTGCGTAACGTTGTTCCCAACTCACAAGCTTTTGAGGTGCGTCGAACAAAAAGCAGAGGGAGACTTTTATTTCATTATTTTCATCCTCCTTCTTTTAACTCTGGTAGGCTTATAGACATGGATTAAACAAGATTTTAAAGTAGTGAGAGAGAATTCAAGCGAAGTAAGAGTGAGAAATAATCAGTTTCAGGATAAATATGTTTGTGCTTCAGGCTGTCATTTAGTCAGCTCATGATCTTTTTCAGGCTTAATAAAGGTGTAATGAACAAATCGAAATTGTGCAATATGCTTACTGAGTGTTGGTCATTTTTACTATTCAATGAATATAACTCTTATTGGAGTTTGAAATGTTGAGGAAATGAAGAAAATCTTATCTCTTGTTTCGTTTACGTGTTTCCGGTAAGACCAATACAGGAGAAAACCTGTGAAGAATTTACTACTTAAATCATTGATCAATGAGACAAATTCCTCTGTCAATTTTCAGAAATGGAAGTTTGATCCGTTTATGAAGCCAATCCATTTCTGTCGTGTGTGTGTGTGTGTGTGTGTGTGTGTGTGTGTGTGTGTGTGTGTGTGTGTGTGTGTGTGTGTTTAACCACATTTCGCTCTGTGATAACGTTTCACTGATGAAAAATTGTCTTTTGTAATTGAAAGAAAAAACACGCAAAAAATTGCATAGAAATTAATACCCTTTATCTAAACATTTGAAATTCGATGATGATTTGTGTGTGTGTGTGTGTGTGTGTGTGTGTGTGTGTGTGTGTGTGTGTGTGTGTGCGTGCGTGCGTGCGTGTGTGTGTGTGTGTGTGCGTGCGTGAGCGCGCGCGCACGTGTGTAAAAATCTGTATAACTATATATCTTTACCTTTAATCTACTTTTCGTTGTTAACCAAAATAAAAGCACAATATGGAAGAAACATTTATTTTCTTTTGTAATAACAATACGAAACAGACAAGTAGATTATCAACAGGTTTGTGATCTTCAGAGCTACAAACAACAGACATGTAGATTATCAACAGGTTTGTGGTCTTCAGAGCAACAAACGACAGACATGAAGGAAAGATACACAGAGCAAAGCATCACCGTCCGCAGAAAATGACATGGTTCTTAAGAGAAGCAGAACAGTCAGCACAGTTCAACAGAAAATCAGGAGAGAGAGAAAGAGAGTGAGAGAGAGAGAGAAAGAAGAGAGAGAGAGAGAGAGAGAGAGAGAGAGAGAGAGAGAGAGAGAGAAGAGAGAGAGAAAGAGAGAGAGAGAGAGAAGAGAGAGAGAGAGAGAGAGAGAGAGAGAGAGAGAGAGAGAGAGAAGGAGAGAGAGAAAGAGACAGAGAGAGAGAGAGACAGAGAGAGACAGAGAAAGAAGAGAGAGAGAGTGAGAGAGAGAGAGAGAGAGAGAGAGAGAGAGAGAGAGAGAGGGGGGGGGGGGGGATGGGAGGAGGGTAAGACGTGAGCTAGACATGGTAAACGACGAAGGGGCGTGGGCATTGACTGCATGTGTGTCTGACAGGAGAGAGGCAGGACGGGGGTGAGAAGGGGTGGAGGTGGGGGGTGGGGGTCCGGAGTGGGTGCGTGCATAAATTAGATAGAGAGGGGGTACATTTTTGATGATGATGATGATGATGATGATGATGATGATGATCATCATCATCATCATCATCATCATCATTATTATTATTATTATTATTGTTATTATTATTATTATTATTATTATCATCATCATCATCATCATCATGATTACCATTATTACAGGGAACGGGTTAATAAGAATACTCATATAGCGCCTATTCTCGGCTTGACACCGAACTCCAAGCGCTTTACAATCCATACTCGTTTACACAACGGGCTGCCTACCTGGGTAGTGCCGACTGAAGAGCTGCCAGCTGGCGCTTCATTCAGTCATTTCCCGTGTCATCCAGTCAATATCGTTCAATATCATTCACTCAGTTTCCTTACTTCTGTCATTCTTCCATTTCACAGGCAGGGTGCCTGCTGTGTGTAACGTGTCATCCATACCAACGGCCAAACTGGCCTTCTCTTCCGAAAGTTGATGATGGGATTTTACATGTGTGCAAGATGTTATGCGTGCGTTCACACACGGAACCTTGGTTTATAGTCTCATTCGAAGGACTGTAAGGGAAATGGAGTCAGAATTTATGTTAACTCCGAGGGAAAAATCCCCCTGTACCGCAATGGCCCGGCCGAGATTCGAATCCCAACCCCAGAATTACTAAGAATACGATTCCGGCGCTCTACCACTGGGCTATGGGTTGACGTGTGCATGCGTGCGCGCTCGCGAACGCGCGCGTGTGTGTGTGTGTATGAGAGAGAGAGAGGGGGGGGGGATAGATAGATAGATAGATAGCGAGAGAGAGAGAGAGAGAGAGAGAGAGAGAGAGAGAGAGAGAGAGAGAGTCCGTGCGTGCGCGTGTGTGTGTGTGTGTGTGTGTGTGTGTGTGCGTTGTGTGTGTGTGTGTGTGTGTGTGTGTGTGTGTGTGTGTGTGTGTGTGTGTGTTTGTGTGTGTGTATGTGTGTGTGTGTGTGTGTGTGTGTGTGTGTGTGTGTGTGTGTGTGTGTGTGTGCGTGCGCGTAAGCGCGCGCGTGTGTGTGTTGTGTGTATGTGTGTTCATTCATGCGGCATTGTGTCAATCACCTATGTATTTTTTGAACCTGCGTTCTGTGTTGTCAGAGTGTCTACTGTCTCTTTTGACAAGAAGGACGGTCTGGTAGGACTCTTGG
Organism: Conus betulinus; assembly: GCA_016801955.1. Taxonomy (NCBI): domain Eukaryota; kingdom Metazoa; phylum Mollusca; class Gastropoda; order Neogastropoda; family Conidae; genus Conus; species Conus betulinus. The sequence continues at coordinate 362,325 of JADBJO010001200.1, forward strand.
TAGGAAGGTTATGTGTGAACGTTGCAACTGTGTGTTTGATAGAAATTGGATTTGATATGAGAACAATAATTCTTTTTTTTTTTTTTTTTTTATATAGAAACATGATTTAAACCAACAACAGCAATAATGATAATAGTAATAATAATAAAGATGATAACACAATAACAATGTTGACGATAATAATAATAATAACAATAAAATAATAATAATATAATAATAATAATAATAACAAACAACAATAATGATGATAATAATAATAATAATAATAATAATTGTAATAATATAAAAATAAAAACATAATAGTAATAGTAATGATAATTATAATGATGATGATGATCATTTCATTTCTTTCCGCTGGAAAGAAGAGGTGGCGAAGGACCCTTTCAAGTTTTTACTGCTCTATCTGTCTTTCTACCTATCTGTCTATCTTTCTATCTGTCTTTCTATCTATCTATCCTCTATCTGTCTTTCTACCTACCTATCTATCTGTCTATCTATCTATCTATCTATCTATCTATCTATCTATCTATCTATCTATCTATCTATCTATCTCTATCTATCTATCTATCTATCTATCTATCTATCTATCATACCCCGGCCGAATACACTGGACCTATTTTCGGTTACAGCCGCTCGGGGTGAAAAAGTTCCGTCATGTAAAAAATAATAACAACAGCAAATAACTGTGTACACATTTACACGACATTTCCTGGCATGATGACCACTCTGTGGATACCCTACAGGCAAAGAAATAACTGTGTGCCTATTTTACACGACATTCCTGGCATAATGACCACTCTGTGGATACCCTACCGGCAGAGAAATAACTGTGTACCTATTCGCACGACATTCCTGCATGATGACCACTCTGTGGATACCCTAGAGGCAGAGAAATAACTGTGTGCCTATTTACACGACATTCCTGGCATGATGACCACTCTGTGGATACCCTACAGGCAGAGAAATAACTGTGTACCTTTTTACACGACGTTCCTGGCATGATGACCACTCTGTGGATAGCCTACAAGCAGAGAAATAACTGTGTACCCTATTTACACGACATTCCTGGCATTATGACCACTCTGTGGATACCCTATACAGGCAGAGAATAACTGTGTACCTATTTACACGACATTCCTGGCATGATGACCACTCTGTGGATACCCTACAAGCAGAGAAATAACTGTGTGCCTATTTACACGACATTCCTGACATGATGACCACTCTGTGGATAGCCTACAGGCAGAGAAATAACTGTGTACCTATTTACACGACATTCCTGGCATGATGACCACTCTGTGGATAGCAGAGAAATAACTGTGTACCTATTTCACGGCATTCCTGGCATGATAACCACTCTGTGGATACCCTACAGGCAGAGAAATAACCGTGTACCTATTTACACGACATTCCTGGCATGATGACCACTCTGTGGATACCCTACAGGCAGAGACATCAAAGAAGCCGTACGGAGGACGCCCGGCCATTCCCTACATTTGTCAACACCAGGCTGCAAAAACAAGGAAAAGGTAGACGAATAGACATCTGAATGCTGTTAAAAAATATATATAGAGAGAAAAGATAATCTCATGGGCAAACAGATCCTGAAGATACCGAAAGACACCCCCCCCTCCCCTCCCCCCTTTCCCACGCCTTCCCACTCGATACCCCTCCCCCTTCCCTCCCCCCCCCCCCCCCCCCCCTACATCCCAACGGGGACGACGTATGTATGGTAGACCCTGGACTTTGACTTCGAACAGAAAGATGACGTGAAAGTTCTCCACTGAAATGACGTTCGTTGACATTTGAATTTGAAACTTTTTCACTGAAGTGACGTTCGTTGACATTTGAATTGAAACTTTTTCACTGAAGTGACGTTCGTTGACATTTGAATTGAAACTTTTTTCACTGAAGTGACATTCGTTGACATTTGAATTGAAACTTTTTCACTGAAGTGACGTTCGTTGACATTTGAATTGTGTTTTTTCACTGAAGTGACGTTCGTTGACATTTGAATTGAAACTTTTTCACTGAAGTGACGTTCGTTGACATTTGAATTTGAGTAGTATTAGTGAGAATGTGTGTGTGTGTGTGTGTGCGTGCGTGCGTGCGTGCGTGCGTGCGTGCGAGCGTGCGCGCGTGCGTGCGTGTGTGGCGCGCGCGCGTGTGTGTGCGTGCATGCGTGCGTGCGCGCGCGCGCGTGTGTTGTTGTTGTTGCTGTTGTTGTTGTTGTTCTTGTTTTGTTTTGTTTTACGTCTTTTTCCACATTACGTGATATTAGATGAAAAATAAAGAACAAAAAAAATCGGGGCCGGGAAAAAAACTAAATACCACGAGTCAAAAGAATGAACTTATCTACAGTTATAAACACAAAAGTATAAAATCCACTTAATCAAAGATTAAAAAAACAACAACAACAAAAAAGACAAAAATGATACATAACCCCCCCACCCCCTCTCTCTCTCTCTCTCTGTGTGTGTGTGTGTGTGTGTGTGTGTGTGTGTGTGTGTGTGTGTGTGTGCGTGTGTGCGATATAGGCGGGAAATCTCTCCCACTGACACAACCACCACACTATCAGTTTGACCAGCCGGCATGGCGACAAAGTATTGCTGGAACCCATTACAATTACATTACAGCCGCCAGCAGTACCATCCTGGCTGAACAAAGCCTGGATTC
>JADBJO010001200.1:377500-380000 GCA_016801955.1 Conus betulinus
ATGTGTACACAGCAAGGCAAGGCAAATTTAATTTCTGTACACGCCAGGGGTTCAAGACAAGAGATGTAAAACATCTTCACACAGAACAGACTGTCATAAAAAGGGCAGTCAGGAAACGCGCGACCCTCCATCATGGTTGAACGGATTCTGGATCCCACTTTGATCCGCTCCAAAATTTAACAGGTTCGCCAATGGCCTACTTTTCATCTTTCATCCAAGGTTTGTTAACAACGGTTCGATGGTTTTTGCTTAAAACTGCTTTAAAAAAAAGGACAAAACAGCAACAACAACGACGACGGGCAACAACAACAATACCCGACGCGGATGCAAACGGCTCATTGGCAGTACAATGCCCTCTACCCTTTGATCCTCCTCCACAGTGCCGATCCACACTAACACTTAACCGTCCTTGCGTCCAGTCCTTCTTTCAAACAGGGTTTCGTTCAGATCGGTTCGATAGTTTTTTCTGGGTAGTTTTGTTGACAGGCAGGGAAACAAACCACCCAACCTAGGTGAAACCATGACTTCGGCAGGGAAACACACCACCAGACCCAGGTGAAACCATGACTTCGGCAGGGAAACAAACCACCAGACCCAGGTGAAACCTTGACTTCGGCAGGGAAACAAACCCACTAGACCCCAGAAACAGGTGAAACCATGACTTCGGCAGGGAAACAAACCACCAGACCCAGGTGAAACCCTGACTTCGGCAGGGAAACAAACCACCAGACCCCAGACCCAGGTGAAACCATGACTTCGGCAGGGGAACAAACACCAGACCCAGGTGAAACCCTGACTTCGGCAGGGAAACAAACACCACAGACCCCAGACCCAGATGAAACCATGACTTCGGCAGGGAAACAAACCACCAGACCCCAGACCCAGGTGAAACCATGACTTCGGCAAGGAAACAAACCACCAGACCCCAGACCCAGGTGAAACCATGACTTCGGCAGGAAACAAACCACCAGACCCAGGTGAAACCATGACTTCGGCAGGGAAGTAAACCACCAGACCCCAGACCCAGGTGAAAACAAAGACCTTTCTTTTGGTTGGCACGACAGAACACCACATCATCAACTTGGTTTAGAAACTGGCAGACTACACCTTTCTCCTGACGAGTGCCTGGTATCATATGATGTTTCGGCATTGTTCACCAGCGTCCCCCGTCGAAGAAAGCATCCACATCATCAAAGCAGGACTCCAGGCTGACGACACTCTGCTGCCCCGCGTACTACGCTTTCTGTGGACAGCATCTGTGAACTTCTGGCTTGCTGTCTCAACACCACTTACTTCACGTTTCCAAGGAAGCTTCTACCAGCAGACCACAGGAGCGGGCCATGGGCTCTCCAGTCAGCCCCATTGTAGCCAACCTCTTCATGGAGGACTTTGAGGAGAAGGCCCTGGCGTCTTACCATTCTCCTCCACGCTATTGGGGCCGCTACTACGTGGACGACACCATGGCCATCCTTAAGAGAGGGAGCTGGTGGAAGACTTGACTAACCATTTGAACAGTCAACACCCTGCTATCAAATTCACCCATGAGATGGAGGAGAACAACTCGATTGCCATGCTAGACACACTCATTACACGGACAGAGGACAGCCTCTCCTTCAGTGTGTTACGGCAAACCTACCCACACCGACCGACCAGTACCTACAGTTTGAAAGCCACCAGCCACTGGAACACAAACTCGGAGCATCCCAACCTATCAACACCATCCGCAGCCAGCTGGTCGCCCCCAAGGACAAAACTGACAAACTGGACAAGTCTGGAGTGATCTACCAAATAGACTGTCGTGACTGTGAAGAGAACTATGTCGGGGAAACTGAGAGAAACCTTCGAAAACGCTTGACAGAACACAAAAGGGAATCATCACCAGTAGGCGCCCACCTACACGCCCAGCAACATCAGTTCGATTATGGAAACATCAGCGTTCTCGACCGTGACAATAGATGGTTTCAGCGTGGGGTGAAGGAGGCTATACATATTGCCGCCAACAACCCCACACTCAACCGGACCGGGGCAGACACACCCTTGCCATTGGTGTACAACACCTTCATTGTTCAGTCACATGACCAGGGTTCGACCCGTGGTCGTGGGCACTGAACGCCAGTTCACCCAGTAGCCACACCACCGCTGAAGAAGACGGACGGAGGTCTGTCGAAAGCTCCAAGGAGAGAGAGAGAGAGAGACAGACAGACAGACAGACAGACAGACAGACAGACAGAGATGCACAAACACATGATGAAATTCAGTAGAAACGTCATTGATGGAACTATTATCACAAATCATCTCGTGTCTAGGGACATCGCTGGATCGTTGTTTATTTCCAAGCGGTGTCTATTCCGACAATTGCATGTCCGAAAAATTGCATTTTTTAGGAAAAGAGACGGCCGAAAAACAAACAAACAAACAAGCAACCCACTCTCTGAGTAAGCAACTGACCAAAAACCCTCTCACGGTGGCAAAAAACAACCTCAGTGTTGACCAAAGCAAA
>JADBJO010001200.1:387500-390000 GCA_016801955.1 Conus betulinus
GAGGAAATTTAATGTGGTTGCCGGTGCTTGGGCGGCGACAGGACGGAATTAAATGTGGTTGTGTACAGACTTGGCGGAATGAGCGGCGAAGAGGCGGTACCACCACTAAAGAGGCAAGAAGATGAGACTGACTGAAAAAAAAAGGCTAGTTGAAGAAAATGAAAATATGAAACCCCCCGCCCTCCCCCATTCTCCTCTCCCCTCCCTGAAAAAAAATCCTCGTTAACTTTGTTTATTCATTCAGTTTTTCTTTTCCTTGTGGCTCATTCCAGAATATATGGACGCCATTTTTCTTCTCAGACATCTAGTATCTTCGAGCAGTGGGTACATTTTCCAGTTCTCCGTGTATACTTCAGTTTCCATTGAAACGAGGTGAAGTCAATTTTTAGTTTATTTCTTCGGTAGCTGTGAGTCTCAGACTGTCTGAATAAGGCGCTTTTTTAAACAACAACCCAAAAACAACACAGGTGACCATCTGGAGTTATCACTATACGAGGAAACGACACTGTTCTTTTTTGTTTTACTTTGAAAAGACAGATTTAATATTTTTGACATTTTTCTCTCGTACGCAGGTATTGCCTGCTAGGAATGTAAGAATCTCTCTCCCCTCTCTCTCTCTCTCTCTCTCTCTCTCTCTCTCTCTCTCTCTCTCTCTCTCTCTCTCTCTCTCTGTTTGCAAGCATTGCAAATACCGCAATGTGCACAAACACACACGCACACGCGTGCGCGCGCGCGCGCGCGCGCACACACACACACACACACACACACACACACACACACACACACACACACACACACACACACACACACACTCACTCACTCACTCACACACACTCTCGCACACACACACACACACACACACACACACACACACACACACACACACACACACACACACACACACACATGGGCCCACGCACACGCATGCGCCCATGCCCACATAATATATACACGTGCACACACACACACTACACGCACATAAACAAACAAATAAACAAAAAACATGCTAGGTAGGCACTCAAGGTCTGACCAGCGCGTTGGGCTAATGCGTAGGTCAGACATCCGCTGAGTCGTAGCCACGAGACCCTCTTCTTCAATTCTCTCATCTTAGTTGTTAATTCATTTATCCATTAGCTTAAAATCATGTGAAGTGTTGTCTTAAAACTGAGCGGATGTGGTGTAGCGTATATGGACAAGTCCGCACGCAGTGACGCCTGCTGGATAAAACTGAAACTGAAACAAATACCGCAAAATGTTTCTTAACCCATTTTCTACCATTGTACCCCTTGAGGGTGCACTATTCAAAATGATCTGGGAAAAGGATATGCGGGGAAGGAACACGGGTTTTTGGAACACGGATTAGGGTTGTGCACAGCAGTTCTGGATGTAGGTGCCTACCCTGACAAAGTGATGGCAAAGTTGTGGCCCCTGTTGTGCGCTTGTGAAACGAAGTTGAAAAGAGCAAAGCTGTAATTCAAAAAAAAAAATGGCAGCGACTCAATCCAGGAGAAAGCAATAAGCAATATTTTTCAAAGCTAACTGTCCTTCCTATTCCAGAGATTCTGCCCCCCAAAATGTGTGCTAAACGAGATGAAAACATTAGATTTATCAGAAATGAACATGTTCCACACAATTTTTGATCAAATAGTACTGCACCCTACCAGGGTGCATTGGTAGCAGACGGCCCCAGTGTTTCCAAATACGCGTGCACCCAGCATGAGTGCAACGGGAACGAGAGAGACCAGATTTCCTCTTGAATATAATGCTTGTTTACTCAAAAAAAAAAAAAAAAAAAAAAAAACAATGCTGTACAATGTTTATTTCATTTTGTCCCACAGCTGTATACAGTGATCTTGAAGAAGTGTGCGAGCGTGTGTGTGTGTGTGTGTGTGTGTGTGTGTGTGTGTGTGTGTGTGTGCGTGCGTGCGCGCGAGCGCGTTGATGCAGCATAAAGTATAGGACACATTGTTAAGAGTATACTGTAATATTCATGATTGCGATTTTGAGTGTGTGTGTGTCCCACCTATTCTTGTCCCACCTGTCCTTGTCCCACCTGTCCCCCACCTGTTACTGCCCCATCTGTTCCTGCCCCTTCTCCACCTGTTCCTGTCCCACCTTATTTGATGAAAAAAAGGAAAACAAGATGAGATTTGCTTGGTGTGTGTGTGTGTTTGTTTGATTGTGTGTGTGTGTGTGTGTGTGTGTGTGTGTGTGTGTGTGTGTGTGTGTGAAAGTGCATGGTCTCTTTCACTACTAGTGCTTCCCATGGAGTGTACACGTCACAAAAATTTGCTGGTGCTATTCAGTCACGGTGCACCCTGGGATGCACATCTTAATTTCTATTTAAAAAAAAAAAAAAAAACTTTTTTGAAGTTTTTTTTTCTCTGAATCGTTTTAATGTTACCAATTTGAATGTGAAACAGAAAAATCGAAACTGGCTACAAAAACTTGATACCTTGGGAAGATGTGGGTTTAGCACTCAACAATTACTATCAACTGT
>JADBJO010001200.1:392500-410000 GCA_016801955.1 Conus betulinus
GGGTGGCGGAAAAAAGGGGTTGAAGTGGGGGGGGTGGGGGGGGGGGGGGATGACAGTAGAGTGGGGGAGAAGGAGAGGCTTCGTTCACGCATTATCTAAACTATTTGCTGATGACGTGTTTTGTGACTTTTTGTCCTTTGTTTCTTTTTGAAAATGGCGTGTGAGGTGGATTCAAATGTTGTTTTTTTTTCATCTAGGAATTGGGGTGGAGTATAAGAGGGGCCCGGAAGAGATGGAGGGGAGAGTGGAGAATAGGAGGATTTGGAACTTCTGGACCAGACCTCATATATCCCCCCCCCCCCTTTCCCAGTCCTTCATCGCACTTTTCCCCCCTGCTATATCCCCCTTTTCCCAATCCTTCATCCGACGTTTTCCTTCATTGTTCTGCGTCTGGTTGCGGTGTGTGGAGTCTACAATCGATCAGTGATATATAGAGCTACGTTTTCACTTCACACACACACACACGCACGCACGCACGCACGCACGCACGCACGCACGCACGCACGCACACACACACACACACACACACACACACACACACACACACTGTACTTCCAGCTGCTTTCCAAGCGCAAGGAAAAGAGCTAGACGGTGACAGGGGCGGAGAGCAAGGAGGAAGAGATCATTTGAAATTCAGCCCTTATTGGAGGATATGAAGCAGGTCTGGTGGGGCGGGGTCCAAGACGCTGCGGAAAGAGAGTCTGTTAAATAGGATACCATGGCACTTGGAATTGGCTGGAATGCACGCTGACAATTAAAGCAAGACGACACACTTTGGCTGCATGAGCAAGGCGAAAGGAAACGGTGTTTCCAGACCTAACTGACTGGGGACTCCATTCACTACAAGATCTGGATGCCCGCATGCACCGCTGTTGTACACCTATGTGGCAATCTGTTACATTTCCGGCACTTGTTACGTGTGTTGCACCTGTTACGTTTCGGTATTCTGCTTGTCGTCGATAAATGAGCGAGATCTAGCTGAAAAAGACAAAGAAGCAATCGAAATCAAGACCAGACGCCCCAGCCTGAACAGAGGCCAAGGTTTTGAACTTCCCCCATCTGCAATCAGATCCTGACAACCGTTCACCTCACACAACAGTCGCCCCACCAGGCCTCGCTGCCACAACAGCAACAGTGAGCTGAAGAACACAGGGCGACCTGTCGAAATATTCTCGAAGTAAGTTTTGATTCTGAGTCATTAACTACTTTTCCGATGTTGAATCCAGAATCCAGAAACCTATATTCTAAACTAAATGCCATGATTTGATGCAGACTTTAAAATACTAACTCCCATTACTGACAGGGATCCGTCTGTTACTGTAGCTAGAAGCCATTACCATAGCTGACGAAGAATCGGGACAAGATGTGAGTTTTGTTGTTCGTTCAAAGGTTTCAGGTAAACCCTACTGTGACCCTCTGTTTTGATCTCTGACTCGTCAAGAACAGCAACTTTAAGGAGAAACGGGCGAATCATTCGTATTAGTGTCCATTTTCCTTCCCAGTCTACTACCCCATATATCCTGTGGTCTGGGATAAATCTGACCAGAAAACCCCTGACTAATAGAACGTTAAAATAAGCTTCAGGTAAAGAAAGTGCCAAAGTGACAAATATGAATTTTGTAGGCCCCACAGAAAAGTGCAACAAAGTTTATCCACACACACACACACACACACACACACACACACACACAACACACAACACAACACACACACACACGCACACACACACACACACACACACATCACACACACACACACACACACACACACACACACACACACACACACACACACGCATGCACACACAATTTGCACGCGTTTAAATCACATGCGCACTGACACGCTCTTGGTATTGATACTTGGGTATTGAAAGTACACGAGGCAAACAAGAGCCATGCACCTCCTCACAATAAGAAATAGTGTGTATTCCCACCCCCATTCCCACTCTGCCCTATAACTCTCTTCTTCCACCCCCTCAATAATCAGTTAGGGGAGGGGGGAAGGGGGAAGGGGGTGCACAGCCACCAGAAGGTCTGAAATGTCGCAAGATACCAATAGCAAGGAAATAGAAAATGACAGTCCAGTTTCTCTTTATCAGATAAACACGAGCCAATGGTCTGAAGCTGACAAAGGCCGGCTACTCAGCGATTTAAGTCCGTGTTTGTAGTGTTTGCATCCATCATTTTTGTTTTGGTTTGGTTTGGTTTGTTTTCTTTTAGTCTGTCAGCAGAATCACGAGGGAAAAAAATTAGACCCACTGAAAGCAAACTTCGTCAAAAGATGGAAAGAGGCCTATGAACAAAGCCATTGTTTTGCGTAACCTTCGTCACAAGATGGAAAGAAGCCTAGGAACAAAGCCATTGTCTGGTGTAACCTTCGTCACAAGATGGAGAGAGGCCAATGAACAAAGCCATTGTCTGGTGTAACCTTTGTCAAAAAAATGGAAAGAGGCCTGGAAACAAAGCCATTGTCTGGTGTAACCTTTGTCACAAGATGGATAGAGGCCTATGAACAAAGCCATTGTCTGGTGTAACCTTTGTCAAAAAATGGAAAGAGGCCTGGAAACAAAGCCATTGTCTGGTGTAATCTTTGTCAAAAAAATGGAAAGAGGCCTAGGAACACAGCTATTCCAGTCTAGTGTGACGACCCAGGATCGTTCGACAAAATCAGTGTTCAAAAATGTGCGCCAGTATCACCGAACTGATTTCAAGAAAACGTCAGAAGGTCCAAAGAAATATCCGTGAAATTTTGGCATCGATCAGATTTTGCTTGGACTGTTAATACTATAAAGTTACTGATAGAAGTGATGACTGTCTATAAAGCAATACATTTTTCTTGGAATATTGAAAAAGATTAAGTGATACCAACGTCGATATTTCATTTTTTTTTTTATTCTACTAATAAAAACTACGCAGGAACTTACTTTTCGGTCTATGCCAACCTCCTCTGACAGAATTTGTTTTCACACATGAACCGACTATAGTCAAAGGGCAAATCCAAGAATCGTTTGACCTTGGTGGAGGGTCAACGTTCTCCTGACTTCAGTTTTAGTTTCCCGATAAATAAAAACAAGTTCTTTCTAATGATCTGCTATACGACTGTGAGGGTGTCTTCTTCTGATCAGCCTTGGTAATGCAGTCAGTAAAACTGTTGCAAGGATTTTTTTAGGGCATGTATAAAACGTTTTTCATTCATTCATTTTGCTTCATCTGTACTATCACTAGCCCTGGACATTTTGCCGGAATGATTTGTAGTCCGTTAGTAATTCGAATAGTTGAAGAGTAGTTTTCAGAGAAATACGCAATCTCTCTGTTGCTGAAATCTTTAGTACTGGAAAGTATGTAGATAAAAGGCTTCAGACAGCTCTCTATATACATTGACATTTCACGGATGAAAGCTGAGCAGCCAATCATAACGTTATAACTCAAACTGATGTTGAAAAAAAACTAATAAACCATAAAACTAAAAGAGGTTTATCGAAAACGAGAAGAACAGAAAGAAATTAATCAGTCATTCATGATGCCATGATAAAAGTCTCTTCCCCCCCCTCCCCCCTCGCCTGTCCCACTCACACACACACAAAAATAATGAAAAATAAAAATAAACTCAGACTTGTTGAAAACAAAAGGCAAGTATTTTTTCCCAAAACTTTCTGGCAAGTTGTGCATTCGTTTTTGTTTGTTTTTTTTAACCCCGCCAGCTAGTTTTTTTTTTTCTGTGTCATTTTATTTGTGTTTCTGTCAGCAAGATTGAACAAAAATTTCACGATTAATTTATCGAAGCTTGGCGAATAATGAACGTGTCTCAAAGAAGAATCTGTTAAAATTTGGTGCAGATGCATGCTGCGGATGTGGAAAAATGGAAGGATCCAGGATCTGTTTGGCTGTAGTAGGTGTGTGCGCTGTACCAAGGCCCCTTCTAGCATTGTTTGGCTGTAGTGCATGTAGGCACTGCCCGAAGGCCCCTTCTAGTATTGTTTGGCTGTAGTTGGTGTGTGCGCTGCCCGAAGGCCCTTTCCAGTATTGTTTGGCTGTAGTTGGTGTGTGCGCTGCCCGAAGGCCCTTTCCAGTATTGTTTGGCTGTAGTGGGTGTGTGCGCTGCCCGAAGGCCCTTCCAGTATTGTTTGGCTGTAGTGGGTATGTGCACTGCCCGAAGGCCCGTTTTAGTATTGTTTGGCTGTAGTGGGTGTGTGAGCTGCCCGAAGGCCCTTTCCAGTATTGTTTTTGGCTGTAGTGGGTGTGTGCGCTGCCCGAAGGCCCTTTCCAGTATTGTTTGGCTGTAGTGGGTGTGTGTGCGCTGCCCGAAGGCCCTTTCCAGTATTGTTTGGCTGTAGTGGGTGTGTGCGCTGCCCGAAGGCCCGTTTTAGTATTGTTTGGCTGTAGTGGGTGTGTGCGCTGTCCCAAAGCCCCTTCTCGTATTGTTTGGCTGTAGCAGGTGTGTGAGCTCTCCCAAGCCCCTTCTAGTATTGTTTTCAAATGAAATGGCAGGGGGCCTTGAGGGACGAATAACGTTACAACATGATGAAGAGATGTGGGCAAAAACGTGAGCTCCTGCAGATCACATCTGATGAAACTGCAGATGGCGCCATTCTAGATTGTCTCTTCCCCGAGTAGAGTAGAGGGTAGGTTGTGGGAAGAGCGGAGCGCATTGGGGTGGAGTGGCGGATGGTGGACAGGGGGGGAGTGAATGCGGCCCAAAGTTCACACAGACAACCTAGGAGGATAAATTTGCACAAAACAAATATAACCGGGTGTGGACAGAAGATGACCATACTCTTGAAGATGACAAGGAGGCCCAGATCTTGACATAGACAGGGTAAAACACCACAAATTCTTCTTCTTCTTCTTCTTTTTCATCATCATCAGCAGCATCAGCATCATCATCATCATCATCATCATCATCATCATCATCTTCTTCTTCTTCTTCTCATTGGTGTTGTTGTTGTTGTTGTTGTTGTCGTCGTCGTCGTCGTCGTTGTTTGTTGTTGTTGTTGTTGAGAGAATTTATATAGTGCTTATCCTCGGATAGCGACTAAGCTCTAACCGCTTTACAATCAACGCTCTCGTTTACACAACGGGTTGCCTGTCTGGGTACAGCCGACAGAGGAGTTGTCTGCTGGCACTGATTCTTCGTTTCCCGTGCCTTCAGGCGAATATCAGCCACTCAGCTTTTTCACTTCGTCTTTTTCTCCCCTTGGAGAATGCATACTCTGCATACCTGTGTTGTCCATTTCAATTGTCGAACTGGCCTGCTTTTCCGAAAGCTCATGAAGTGATTTTACGTGTGCGCAAGATGTTATGCATGCACACACACAGGAAACTATGATTTATAGTCTCGATTGAATGAATCTGCGGTAAACGGAGTCAGAACCAATGTTACTTGGTTGCAACTCCTTTCCGTCTTTTTTTTTTTTTTTTTTTTAAATAGAAATTTTTGGAACGGCTAAAACCAAAAGCTTCCTCTTATCAAAAACAAGCAAATCAATAGATATTTGGAACGGCTAAAAATAAAAGCTCCCTCTTATCAAAACAAACACATCAACAAACAAAAAGAAAAAAAAAAAAAAAGAAAAAGACAGAAAGATAGTACAAAACACTCGAGAAAACTTTTCCCGAAAAAAGAAATTTTCCTTGTGTATCCAAGAGAACCCACTTTCTTTGTATATCCAAGAGAAATCAGCGGAGCAAATCGTCCTCAGTTATCCAACTTTAGGATTCAGTTTCTGTTTCTGAAAGTCAGATGGTTGACAAAAATGACTGGTTACAGAGCCAAGCAGTAACTTTTTGGTCCTTGGGGTCCCGCATCGTTTTTTTGTTTTTTTTTTTTGTTTTTGTTTTTGTTTTTTGTTTTCAGCAGGTGCGCCCATGATGTCAGCTCCGACGGAAAAAAAAGCCTATGTACTGTAATGGCCTGGAGGATTCGAACCCGTTACCCCATGATCACCAGTCTGGTGGGTCCACCAACAACACTATTCAGAGTGTATATCGATAAGCACAGATGTTTTGTTCTCAGAATTTTCATTGTGTATGAGATTTCCTTTCCCCCTTTTTTCTTTGATGATCACATCAAAGTGCAAGGTAGATGACTCAAAGCAGACAGATTAGAGAGCAGTACGACTGTTCTGGGAACCCCGTATGGCTCCAAATCTGGGTCACAGTGAGTTAAAAAGCCTGAAGTCTGGCGTCAGATACGGCTGGTCCATGTATTTAGCAGACAGTGAGTAATATTGCCAGCAGAACTTCTTGAAACATATACGTACAATGATTGGGGCGTGCACGGGGTGGCAGAAGAAGTGGGGAAAGAGGAGGGGGCCGTGTGTGTGTGTGTGTGTGTGTGTGTGTGTGTGTGTGTGTGTGTGTGTGTGTGTGTGCACGTGCGTGTATATGTGTGTGTGCGTGTGTATGTGTGTGTGTGTGTGTGTGTGTGTGTGAGAGAGAGAGAGAGAGAGAGAGAGAGAGAGAGAGAGAGAGAGAGAGAGAGAGAGAGAGAGAGAGAGAGAGATCTGATATTTTCTTTAACTCTGAAATTTCATTCCAAGACTAGTATATATCTCAAAACGCTTTCAAACATTATAATACGGTGTTCAGGTATATATATTCAATAGTAGTGTGTGTGACCACACCTATAGGGGAAGCGGCAGCCAGTACTGTGAAGAGCCCCCAGACAGGAGAGCCCCGCGGTCGGTGTTTTAGCTGAGTTCTCAGACTGCCCGGGCTTCAATGGCCGCCAGCCTTGCTTTACGTGCACGTTAACATTCAGACAGGCTGTTGAAAGCGCGAGAGCTGGCGGACGGGAGGATCTGATTCCAAATAACGGTGTCCGTCTCGTTGACCGGGGGTATCACGTTAGAAATCGATCATGTCGGATAGGTTAAAGGCTAACGATACTTCCCGTCTTTGAGGATCGGGCTGCTTCTTACAGCCCTGTCTAATATCAGGCGACGTTAAGTGTGTGTGTGTGTGTGTGTGTGTGTGTGTGTGTGTGTGTGTGTGTGTGTGCGTGCGCGCGAGCACTTCTGATTGTGTGCTTATGCGCGCGCGCGCGCGCGCGCGCGTGTGTGTGTGTGTATCTGAGAGAGAGAGAGAGAGAGAGAGAGAGAGAGAGAGAGAGAGAGAGACACACACACACACACACACACACACACAGAGAGAGAGAGAGAGAGAGAGAGAGAGAGAGAGAGAGAGAGAGAGAGAGAGAGAGAGAGATTGATTGATTGATTGATTGCGTGAGTGAGTGAGTGAGTGAGTGTGTGTGTGTGTGTATGTGTGTGTGTGTGTGTGTGTGTGTGTGTGTGTGTGTGTGTGAGACGGACATTTTCGTCCGGTCCAAAATTGTGCGGACAGTTCTGGGAAGGCCTAAGTTTACCTGTTCACCTGTTTACTAGACAGCTACTCACCCACATATTGTTTTCAGTCAGGTGAGCGAAGATTTCGTTTCAGTCTCTGTAGATTTGCCGGCCTGGAAACATCTCCACGGTGCCGAAGAGAGAATCCCAGCTTGGTTTTGGTGGTAATCAGGTATGTGTGACTAGTTCAATGGAAGTAGGGTTAGTACTACTGATGGAGCTGGTCTTTCCTACAGGTGGTCGTGAGATTGCCAGTCTTAGTGAAGGCCAAAAAATGTTTGATTGTTCCCTTGATTGATCTTGTGATTGACAAGACTTGACGAAATATTGGCTGACTGTAGGATGTTTGTGGTTAATGAATGTGTGAGTAGAGAGGTGGATCTAAAGAATGGAGTGAGTGGATGGAAGACAGAATGATTATGTGTATTCATGTGTGATCGGGGAAAAGTGATTAAATCAAATCAATGTCTTATTGAATAAAAACGTTATCTTTTCCCTAATGTGTTATAATGGTGTGAGTGTTGGTGAACTCTGGAAGTGAGGAATGAAAATTATTGTGTATAAAGTAATGGAAAATGTGTTCTAATCTCTGCTGTGGAAACGTTAAGATATGATAATGTGGGAAAATAAAATCATTCTTTTCTTGTAATGGTCGATCGCCATCATTATTGTGACGTCAACGTGCATTGTGACGTCAACGTAAGATGACATAACAACATGACGTAAATATATTTAAAAAAAAAAAAAAACAAAAAAAAAAAAACCGGGAGCGGGAGAAAGAACAATCCTGAATCCGGTCTGGAACTGTATTCGTCTTTATTCGCCGCTGTCTCCGTCAAGACGACGTGGGGAGGCTGACCGCCAGGTCGGTAGTCCGACGTGATCTGTGTGGGTGTACCCTGTGGGACTTAGAACTACAGTCGAGAACGGCTCTGCTTGCCGTGTGAAGACTGAGACTTGGGCTCCTTGCAGCGAACAGTGTGGACTCTTTGTCTGTTAGGACACTACTGACAGTGCCAGTGAGAACTATGTTAAGAAAAAGAAATATTCGAAGTGTCAGTTTTTTGAGAGCGACGGTTGAAGCTCCCTGTGTTTACTGAATGCCCTTGCTAGTGGTGTCGTGTATTGATTTTGTGCTAAATCATATTGATCTGATATGATGTATTGATAATTGTTTATGTCTGATGGCTCAGGCTGCTTATAAACTATTAAAAGGAAGAAACTTAAGTTAGGTACTCCAAAGTGATTTTTAAAATGTTTTTGACTGTTGTTTTCAATAGGTCAAGGGTTATAGAACAACTTAAAACTAAGAAAATTATGTAAAAATTTATAGCTGTAGCTTAATTAGGAGGAAGTTATGATTTTTTTAATATTTAATTTTTTTACGACAGTCAGAATTCCCCATAAGGGCCATGTTTGGAGGCCTGTAACTCGGCCATTTGGCAAGTGACATGTCTGATACTATGGGTGACTGATGTCAACTACTTGTAATATACACTGAATTTTTTTCAGACCTGAGGCTCTAGCAGAGTCCGACTACCACACTCCTAAAAATGCCAAAATCTTCATTTTGACTTTTCTTCCTTCCATAACACATTCAAGCATGTCAGCACAATTGTACACCCCCATACCACCTTCACCCACCCCCACCCCCACCTTTTTACCTAACCCTTCTTGTGTGCCATATAAACATTACGTATACAAATTAAATATCTCTGCTTGGCATGATCTTATGAAAACATATGATTGACATTTGTACCAAAAGTAATGCTCAGAAGATTAAAAAGCAAGAAACTTTGCCTACCCCCCCCCCCCCCCCCCCCCCCATCCCCTCCTCTCCCACCCCCCTTTTGAAACCCCTCCACCCTAATTCTCCAGTGCCTATGCTTTCCATATATTAGTGAAACTTATATATATGACTGCCAAGAAATACTGAATATAACAATGCCATTACAAAATAAATAAGCTCATCCCTTGAGTTTTTACCCTGGCCCCATACCCCCTTGCCAGCAGGAACTGAATGGAGAGAGAGAGAGAGATCTTAATGGTTTACTTTAATTGTATTTTGAAAGCCTGAAGAATTGCTCCTCTTTCTAATTGGCATACATTTTTAGAATTGATAATATATCCGGACGAGCACAGTGTAGAAAACCAAAGGAAGGGATAGGAGTGAGATGTGCATATGCTGGCCAAGGCTTGCAGCTAATCGGTAAACAGCCCAACTTCAAACACATGCTGACACACAATCACCATCAAAAGTACAAAAGACAGTGTATGGAAATGAAGAGCTGAATAACGGGATTTTGTCTGATGTATTTTCATTTTTTGATTAATTTTCAAACATTTGGAGAAAATAACAGTCGATCATGTGGGTTTAACAGCCCACTGGCTCTTTCTTAGTCATTGAGAGAAAGTTTGTGTAGAACTGGCCTGTCTACATATCAGGTTACGTTAAGTGTGTGTGTTGTGTGTGTGTGTGTGTGTGTTGTGCAGACACTAACTGCACAGTTTTGTGTGCACCTGAAGTAATAAATAAATTGAGTTAGGGTTGTCATTAATTGATAAATCATGATGATAGCTAATCCATTCCATTCAGAGACACACACACACACACACACACACACACACACACACACACACAGAATCACGCACACACACATAACATACATTATCACCATAACCGCCAATGACAATGGAGTGCATAAGACAAGTGTTTTAGAATCTCAGCTTGATTTATTTGATAAAGGAAATACAGGCACAAAATTAATATTCTGTACAAAGCTTATATAAATGTTTAAGAACTGCCCAAAAAAACGTGGACAAACGAATCACAAGACAAAACACATGATTCGTTTGTCGACGCTTTTTTTGCAGTTCACAAACGTTTTTTAAAGATTTGTTTAGATTTCCGCCTGCCTGGAAGTCATCTCACTTTGCCAAAGAGAGAATCTAATATTCTATGGTTTTGGTGGTACTGTGTTAGTTTCAGCTGTTCATTCGACATGTGCCTCAAAAGCGTCGTTGGGAACGGTCAGGGTGACCTAATAAAATTGATATTTAAGTCGAACAGGAAAGATCTGGTTAAAAAAAATTGCCAGAAAATAGCCTTGAAGCCATAAAAGCTACACCTGTAACATATCCATGGATCTAAGTAGCAGTTTTGAATTTGACGTAAAATGGCAAAACACATACTCCTCTCATGCACGAGTAGACCATTACACCGGTCTAAAGATGTTCGGTCGTCAAACAAGAAACAATGATAATCTTCAAAATATATGATCAGTACTAAAGTAAATCGTGATGTAAAACTGACGGAAAAGGTTGCATTTTACTTTTTCAAAATAGCCGGAACGGCGTGGTTTGAAAACGACTCGTCGTTATTCGATAGATTCCGGAAAATGTGTTCTAATCGCTCTGCCGTGGAAACTTTAAGATCAATTTAATGTGGAAAATAAAATCATTCTTTTCTTGTAATGGTCGATCGCCATCATAATTGTGTGACGTCAACGTGCATTGTGACGTCAACGTAAAAATGCGGCATTTGAACGGACAAATCAAATTTTTACTCAAAAAAAAAAAACCCTGAAGATTTGCGTGAGTGTAGAAAAAGTATAAATGTCGCTCTTGGTTTTATTCTCGAAATTTTACATTCGTCTTAAAACGGTTTTCTCCGTCTGAAGACGACGTGGAGATGCCTACACTTCGCCACGAGTACGTTACGACGTGACTCTTCTTCCTGTGTAGCCTGCTATTTTTAGAACTACTAACGAGTGCGGCACCGAGCGCATAGTGTGACGACGAAAGGCTCAGTGCAGCGGAGCGTGGACGCGCGCATGGCGGACACTACTGACGGTGCCAGTGCTACTCCGTAAAAAGCGCAAATTTCAAAGTGTCAGTTTTACACACACTCACCACCAAGCTCCCTAAAAGACAATGAATGCCCTTGAAAGATGGTGTCGTGTTTTGATTTTGGGTTACTTTTATTTCTTGATTTATTAATAAATGATGTGTAGAAAATCACAGTTGAATGTGGATGTGTGGGCCAACAGCACACTGCCTCTTAGTCATATAAAAGAAGGTTTGGAGTACCTACTTAAGTGTTGCCTGGCTATCCATGTTCGTATGGTGTGGGTGTGTGTAGGTAAAAATCGTTACACGCATCTAAACGTGAGAGTCAGACAGTCAAACACACAGTATCACATCATCCGTAACAAGGATAAAAGGGGACAAATGGAAATTGTTCGTTTGTCTGTAATAATTGTATTCTATAAGGGTTGCGTGAGAAAATCTTTGTTGTATTCTTCAAAGTTATCACTCATGGTGCTAATCGAGGAATCTTTCTATTGTAATAAACACATCGTATTGAAACTTAGTCGCTATATTATGAGTATTTTTCCCCAAAACTCCAGTGAAACGCATGATGTGAAGAGTGACTGCTAGTTACAAGACCAGGACGATAAATATGTAGGTGGTAGGCTAGGTAACCAGTGTAGTTATACAGTTCCCCAGGTGTTGATGAGGCCCCTGAGTCCAGTCTGGAACTGGGTACAATCGGCTGTGGGGCACAGCCTATGCTCTAGCCGCTGTCTCCGTCATGACGACGTGGAGAGGCTGACCGCCAGGTCGGTAGTAGTGTGCTTGTATAGTAAAGGACCTCAGGATTCTCCGTCCTGCTGACGTGGAGAGGCTGACCGCCAGGTCGGTAGTGTGCTTGTATAGTAAAGGACCTCAGGATTCTCCGTCATGACGACGTGGAGAGGCTGACCGCCAGGTCGGTAGTGTGCTTGTAGTAGTAGTAAAGGACCTCAGGATTCTCCATCACGATGGCGTGGAGAGGCTGACCGCCAGGTCAGTAGTGTGCTTGTATAGTAAAGGACCTCAGGATTCTCCGTCACGATGGCGTGGAGAGGCTGACAGCCAGGTCAATAGTGTGTGCTTGTATAGTAAAGGACCTCAGGATTCTCCGTCATGACGATGTGGAGAGGCTGACCGCCAGGTCAGTCAGTGCTTGTATAGTAAAGGACCTCAGGATTCTCCATCATGATGGCGTGGAGAGGCTGCCCGCAAGGTCGGTAGTTCGACGTGATTTTCCTCTGCTTGGGTGTGCCCTGTGGGACACCACTGGGGACTGTGTTCTTGTAGCGGCTCTGCTCGACGTGTGAGTACCCAGGTTGGTGCTATAGACTGTGACTAAGGCTCTGTGCACCCAAGTGTATGGACTGTGTCTGTTAGGACACTGCTGACGGTGCCAGCAATGTCTGTGCCAGGAAAAATATTCCTGTGACAGTTCTTGTGACTGTTGTGTCGCTGAGAGCAATCGTTAAAGCTCCCGCTGGAAGAGGAGGTCGTTGAACTCTCTTATACATTTACACATAGTTATTTGCTGTGGTTGTAGGACCACATATGTGTGGGCGGGTTGGGTTTACTACACACCTTTGCTGATGTGATGTGTTGATCTGCGCGCTGTGTTGTGGCGTGTATTGATTTTGTGCCTGTTGCTGTATGGTGATTTATGGTGATGTGTGTATGGTTCAGGCAGCAATTAAAAGAAAAGAAATTTGTGTGTGTGTCTGGCCATCCATGTTCGTGTGGTGTGTGGGTGTGTGTCGGGAATAATCGATACACGCGTCCAAACTTTTGAAAGGGAGAGTCAGACAGTAATACACCTCCATCCTTCCATTCGTTCCTTTGTATTTACTTTTTCGTTATTTTATGGGGCCTATGTCCTTATATTCGTCCTAGCATTCTCCCATTTATTTTTGGGGAAAAAAGCCGTGAATAGTCCCGTGTCTGTCTATGTCTATTTTTTTCTTCTATTTATGCTCACAGGAGCTTAATTTAGAGAACAGACAAAAAGATTCCTCACTAGTACACGAAACGACTGGAACAAATGACAATACAAAACTAAACAAACAAACAAAAGAAGCAAATTGCAAAACAAAACACTAACATACCAATATTACCATCACCAACCGGTGCACAGCTCTGATCCTTTCCTAAAGAGCAGCCATCGGGGGAAATGCGAGCTGTTGAATACCAGGCGTGGATACGACGCAGCCATTAGACGTTTGCTCTTCCTGGAGTATGAGGATATTTGCACTGATCCTACATGAAACTCGCCATGGGCTCACTTGGCAGAGCACCGAATCCACACCAGACCCTGGCGAGCTGGAATCATGGTAGCTTCCTGCAATAAAACAGGTATTTCTCCTGCCCAGATTGATCTGTTATCGTTCTGGTGGTCCTGTGTACTGTTAACTCTCTCCCCACCGACCCCCAGCCCCATTCCTCACGCCCTCGCTCTCTGAATGTTGGCTGTCCACGTCTGGCAGACACCCAAGGTGGGTATGAACATCAAGCCTGAATGTAACTGAATGACTCACTCAAGAAAGGGTCGGAAGTCGATCACATTCTCTTTATTTGTTAGGCAGTTCCAGAACAGTGAGTGAGTGAGTGAATTCTTTAATCTAGATTCTGTTCACACTTAGTAATATTAGACAGACTAAAACATATTAAAAGGGGAGCAACGGGAAGGGGAGCATTTACAAAAAATCTATTCATTTGATGCATTAAAAGCACTTTTGCTATTTGCACAATTTCTGGTTCGTGGATTATTGTTTTGATAGCGTCGTGTACAGTCACATCCACGTTGGATTCTTTATACAATGAAGTCAATATTGAACAAAGAAAAAGAATATGGTCCACTGACAGAGGATTTGAACAATCACATGCTACACTTGGGAAAACTTGGTTTTCCACGAATTCAGTCAAAGCGTGTATATTGAAGATGACAAATATCGTGGACATGATAATATTATAGTTCTCTGGAAGATGTTCACAGTTCACGCATTTTTTTCTAATTGCGAATTAATTTCTTGAACATCAAGTTTTAAATCACTCTGAGGTGTTTGTTTCTTAACGCACCATCTCTAGCTAATTCATCTGCTAGAGAACAGTTTCAGAACAGCTATCGACAGGATCCATGCTGTCATACAGCAAATGTTAGTTAAATGGGGTCACCAAAGGCAAAGTCCATTGGGGAAGTGAAAACATTGAAGCCTAGATCGTTTGTAAAGTTTCTCATTAGCTCCGTCAAGAAGAGGTTTGGAGTGGTGTGTCCATACTCTTCCCATCGTTGATATCAACCGTTAGAGACATGAAAGCAGTCGGACACTAGATGAAACACGCAGACACGAAATGTTAGCTCCTTCTGGGTGAATAAAGATATAAACTTTTCTAGCGGATGGGCTCACTAAAGAAAAACTGTGTGTGATGTCTGCAATCTTCTGATCGTATACTGGCCAAAGCTGAACTAGAGCTCTGATAAGTGTGAGCCTGTTTAACAGCATAAAACAGATTCTGCTCCACAATTTCGAGAAGTTTCTACCATCGAGGGGACGTTTCTATCTCTGGTTTACTGAAGCAAAGCAGCTAAGTAGGAAAGAATTATCCACTAGACCCCTAAGCCTGAGAGAAAACAGTTGTCCTTGTGCATTAATCCTAATGGCGATTGATAATGGAAAGAAGACGAATGAAAGACCCTCTTGTTTTCAGCGTTCTCTTTTGTTTTTCATCCCTCCCTCCCTCCCTCCCCCCCCCCCCCCCTCTCTCTCTCTCTCTCTCTCTCTCTCTCTCTCTCTATTTTCGAATGTTTGCAAAGGAATCAGGCTACCACTAATGATCAGCTTTCTCGATAGTAGTAAATATTTGTTCTCAGCGTCATGTCAAAGTAGCGGGAATTTCTAGTCCCGAGTAAATCTTGTCCTGTCCAGGATGATTATCAGCCAGCACTGACGAATGTCATCTGCCCCGCTATTGGCTGTTTTTCCCCACAGCTGGGACACGATTGGCGGATGTCCTGCCGAGAATGATTAGTCAGCCAGCCCTGACGAATGTCATCTGCCCCGCTATTGGCTGTTCGCTCCCCACAGCTGGGACACGATTGGCGGATGTCTATCAATGTTCATGGACCGGGGTCCTCTCAATGTACCGCCATCCTGCGCATCTTCAGCTCGTTGCAGTCATGTTTAGCGCCCATACTCCCACCCACCAAAAGGTAGAACGGCGGACAAACATTACCATTCCAGGGGAAGAAAGGGGGGAGCGGGGGTGGGGGGTGGGGTGGGGGAGAGAGGGAGTGGGGAGGAGGGGGGGGGGGGGGGGGGGGGGGCGGAGAGGGTGGTTGGAAAGGGAGAGGGCAAGGGAGGGATGTAGGGGGTGGGGGGGGGGAGGGTAATAATGATAATAATAATGATGAATACTTATATAGCGCCTATTCTCGGCCAGAGACCAAGTTCTAAGCGCTTTACAATGAACACTCGTTTATACAACGGGCTGCTACCTGGTTAGTGCCGATTGAAGAGCTACCATCTGACGCGCTTCATTCAGTCGTTTCCCGTGTCATCCAGTCAATATCGTTCAATATCGTTCACTCATTTTCCTTGCTTCCTTCATTCGTTCCATTTCTCAGGCAGGGTGCATGCATGCTATGTGTAACGTGTCATCCATACCAACGGCCAAACTGGCCTTCTCTTCCGAAAGTTGGTGATGGGATTTTATGTGTGTGCAAGATATTATGCATGCGTTCACACAAGGAACCTCGGTTTATAGTCACATTCGGACTGTATGGGAAATGGAGTCAGAACCAATATTAACTCTGAGAGAAAAATCCCCCTGGACCGAAACGCCCCGGCGGAGATTCGAACCCTCTACCCCAGGATCACCAAGATTACGAGTCCCGGCGCTCTACGAACTATGAGCTATTCCGGCTGCCGAATCAATTCTACACAGACGCAGTCATGACATGACGAGAGAAGCCTGTGTGAAAAATTGATGAAATTGCACAAGAATTCAGTTTAGACAACCTCCGACGCTGATTCAGTTTCTTTCCGTTTGTAATCCGCGATGCAAATGTGATAAATGTTGGCTTAGGATAGCGATCAGATAGAACTCTTTTCTGATCTTGTAACGCCCCCCCCCCCCCCCCCCCCCCCCCCCCCCCCCCCCCTTCCATGTGCCGTAAATAACAACGTGGTCTGATTGGTCATCACTCTGCTCACCATTCATCTTTCTAATAATTCCTGTAACCAGACGTACGGCCTGTGACATAAGAATGAGAAGCCAATCCCATTGGTCGCTTGAGGAAAAACAAAATCAATACTGACCATACCTACTTCTGCCGAGGTCACTCCCGGCTTTACACTTCGATCAAAATCAAACTGAAGTGAAGTATCTAAGGTCAGCTAATACGTCAACAAGAAGTCCATTCCATTTGATACTTGTGTTAAAATAGCTTATTCCGTTTGACTAATGTCCATGCTTACTGTTAGTAAAACATAACTAAGCATCAACCGCTTTATTCTTGTTGTCAGAGCAATCTTTTCCATTTGTACAGAAAGGATGTGAAACGTGAAAATACTCATTTATTGGAGGGTAGATGTTTACGGTGCTCTTTTAGCGAGGTACACACGCACACGCACGCACGCACGCACGCACGCACGCACGCCCACGTGTGTGTGTGTGTGTGTGTGTGTGTGTGTGTGTGTGTGTGTGTAACATATCGGATGGGGAATTAATGGGAGGCTAGAACAGAGCACAGCTTCACAAAATATCCTTTGTTTACCTCTTCCTCAAAGCAAAGTCGGAAATCAGCTTTCGAAACATCTAGCTCTCTAAATGGTCCTTGTGTGTTTTTGAATAAACTTTGAATAAGGTTTGTTGAAGCATGTGCTGATGTGCTGCGATGCCTTTCCCATTGCTGCTGTATGAATATGAAGTGTCCAGCCACTCCATGTACATTCCTACAGACCGTGAAGGCAGAGGGTTCATCTTCGCTTCTCGCTGGTCAGAGTTCCATTGCGCCTGTTGAGGGCATTCACCACCTGCTACCGACATGAACTTTCAGTCTTCCGCCTGATCAAGAGTTGGCGGTCTGCTCGACCCATTTCGCCGGTGATGACGTCAAATTAAGTTTGAAACCCACGCACACACGCGGTGGCTGGCATACGGGCAAAGGCTACGTGCAGAAAGTTGGCAGAGCTCGCTGAACAGCGTACGACTGTAAGCTGGCTTGCGTGGTAACCTGCGAGGGCGGGCAAGCCGACTGAACAATGCCTTCTCGGCATGTGGCGGCTGTGATGTCCAGAACTGGTTAAG
>JADBJO010001200.1:412500-427500 GCA_016801955.1 Conus betulinus
GATTATGAAGGCTGCTCCCGTGTTATTATTTTCTAGCACTGAGCCATCTGTAAAAATTTTTCAAATGATGATTGTACTTAGTTTCTAAATGAGTGTAAACAGATGTTCTTAAGATATGTGGACAATCCTTTTTTTTGAAACATCTGTATAATCAATATCAAAGGAGGCTTTACAGTGTTCCCATTTTGGAATAGGTGAATACGTGGGCTTTGGGGCTATGTTATTTTTATCTATTTTGGTATCCTTTAGAAGATCAGAGGAAAATGAGTAAATAGACCTTGCTGACTGTATGTTTTTTGGGCGTTTTCCAAAATCCTTCTCTGATTTTAAACATACTTCTTCTGAGCAAAAATTGTTTTGTGAGAAGCTCTTTAAGACAAATTTTGAAGTAGAAGCTTTCCGAAGTTCTGAAAGGGGCAAGATCCCTGCTTCATTATAGGTCCCTAAGTTAGATGTATGTGTGGGAACCCCAAGGGCAATTTTATACGCTTTGCAGTCAGTGCTCTGAAGTTTATTTAAAAGGTATTGAGGTGCATTAAAAAATACTTCTTGAGCGTAAGTTAGTCTAGAGCGAATAAGGGCAGTTGCTAAAATGGTTAATGATTTCGAATCCTGTCCCCAAGATTGTTTGCTAATTATTTTAAGGAAATTTAAGCTTTTTCTTGCTTTGTTTAAAATGTATTCAATATGAGTGTTCCAAGTTAATTTATTGCTTAAGATAACACCCAAAATTTAACACTTTTTGCATAGTTTAAAACAATGCCATCCAACGTAAAAGTAGGAAGTTGTCCTGGATCGTAACCAGAATTAAAAAGAATCATATTTGTTTTTTCTGGGGAAAGAGAAAGCCCGTTCTCATTTAAAAAGTTATTGATCTTATTTAGTTCATGTTGATATTTTATTTTGATGTAATTCAGTGATCTTGATGATGTATTCTTTTTCATTGTCACTTTTGTCCATAGGCATATATCATCAGCAAATTGAGCCACTTCAATATCTTTAGAAAGACTGTTAGGAAGATCAGAAATTAAAATATTAAATAATTGGAGAAATTACAGAACCTTGGGGTAAACCCATTTGTAAAGGTCTTGGGTTGGAATATGTATTTCCTATTTTTGTTTGAATGTGCCTACAGTGTAGAAAATCTTGAATAAAATTGTACATATTCCCGCTGATTCCAATATTCTTTATTTTGTACATTAGTCGTTTGTGCCACACTTGTTCGTATGCTTTACGAATGTCAAAAAAAGGTAGCGAGAATGTTCTTACGTCGTGCAAATTGATGTTTTACGTGAGTTGTAATTTTTACTAAGTGTTCAATTGGAGATCTGCCTGCTTGGAATGCAGCTTGGTTGATAGGAATGATACTGTTTTTTTTGTTGCAATGATGAATTAGCCTTTTAACACTATCTTTTCCATCAATTTACATATGTTAGATGTTAATGATATTGGTCGATAGCTATTTATATCTTTGAGTGGTTTTCCTTGTTTATGAATTGGTATAATAATTGAGTCCTTCCAAATCAGGGGCATTTTTTCCATTGTCCCAACATTTTCGGAAAAACAAATGTAGAAAATGTATTATATTTTGCGGGAAATGACCTAACATTTCATTTGAAATGCCATCTAATCCCCACTGATGTCTTTTTATTCAGATTTATGATACAATCTTGGACTTCCTGCATGTTATAGCGGTATTTAAATAGTGATTTTCTGTAGGTTGAGGGCTATAATAGATGTGTTTTTTTTTTCTTCAGTTTTTCGCGGCGTTTTTTTCTTGTCCAAGGATAAGCTGTCAATGCTACTGTTGTTCGCAAATAAGTCTGCAAAGGCTTCAGCTTTATCAAAATTTGATGGAAATTCAGATTGTTTTAAATTAATTGGACAATGTGGAAGGTTAATTCCATTTTTTTCATCGTTTTTAATTGTGTCCAAACTTTTGAATATCTTTAAAGTTTGACACCTCATTTTGACATATAGATGACCATATACTGCCTTTTTGCTTGTGCAATTACTCTATTTTGGTGATTTTTTTGCTCTTTTTTTTCTCAAGAGTTTTTTCCGCTTTTTTTTCCTTGGGATTTGTTTCTCTTTTGTAATCTTTTTTTTTTTTTCTATTTTTTCTTGTTTTGCCTGCTGACATATACCATTCCACCAGACATTACCCGAATGTTTTTTTGATTTTACAGATTTTACAGTCGGAATTGAATCTTTCGCAGCAGTGTGTACTGCATTCTGAAAAATGATGGTATAACGTATCGACATCTTGATTCTCAAGATTTTCTATGTTTACATTAAATGAACTAAGTAGATATGAAAAATTTATTCCAGTTAGCAAACTTGTAACAATATTTAGGAACTTTGTCATGCGTGACATCGGTTGTTTCAGGTCTCATACGTTCAAGAGAAATGACAATAGGGAGATGATCACTATTTAATGGATCATCAAGTGTTTGCCAGTCACATGATATAGCTAGTTCAGGAGATATGAATGATAAGTCGATGGCACTAGGATTATGTTTAGGGTTGTCTGGACTACATTATGATCAATTTGAACTCTGATGCATGTGTGTGTGTGTGTGTGTGTGTGTGTGTGTGTGTGTGTGTGTGTGCGCGCGCGCGCGCGCGCGACGCCTATGCTTGTGCACGTGCGCACTTGTTCCATGGTGATCACGCTGCTGTTCCATTCACGTGTAGGACTGTAGCAAACTGCAAAATGGCGACCAGAACTCATTCGCGAGAGCGAAGCCTGAAATGCTGGAACTTTTCACAGCTGCCATTATGCCACAGGTGAGGCCCGAGGAAAAGGGAGCCGGATTGACAACGTTAAGGGAAATACGATAGCTGCAATGGCACAGCCAGCACGGTCGGACAAAACGTTCGATGCCAGAATCACCGGATCACGCAACAGAATCTGAAACAAAATCAATCTGGAAGCACTTTCAAGCACCTGATGCTTTTTTACGGGGTGGGAGAAGAGAGAGAGAGAGAGAGAGAGAGAGAGAGAGAGAGAGAGAGAGAGAGAGAGACACACACACACACACACACAACACACACACACACACACACACACACACACACACACAAGTAACCACAGACAGACACAAGAGAGAGAGAGAGAGAGAGAGAGAGAGAGAGAGAGAGAGAGAGAGAGAGAGAGAGAGAGAGAGACACACACACACACACACACACACGCGCGCGCGCGCGCGTATAGACAAAGAGAGAGAGAGAGAGACAGACAGACAAATAGACACAGACACACAGACACACGTGAAACCGTGAAAGATAAAGACAGACAGGGAGAGATAGACAATGAGAGTTTGGACTAAAAAAAACGAGCGAGCAAGTGAGAGAGAAAGAGAGAGGAAGAGAGAGAGACAGACAGACAGATCCAGAGACAGACAGCGAGAGACACAGAGAGAGACAGACTCAGAGCGATCAGAGAGAGAGAGAGAGAGAGAGAGAGAGAGAGAGAGAGAGAGAGAGAGAGCAACTGGTCGTTGTTACATTTTGAAATGTTAATTTCGAAGCTTCAAGCTTCTGTTGCGGAAAGCTAAAGTTATGCTGGCTTCCTGTTACAGCGAGGATCATGCAGTCAGAGAGCTTCTTTTTTCTTCCATCAAATATAGTTATTTTTGTGTGTTACGTAAACTCCGTGTGTAGTGTGTAACTTGATACATGTCGTTGTAGTGTTTGTTTTCCTTCCATTGATTACAGGCTGATGTAAACTTAAGGCGACATAAACAAGGATTGTCAGGTATTTTGCTGATAGCCAGAGTCGTGAATTATGTCATGCGCCTTAAGAATTAATCTTTTATTGTTATTATCATTTCAAATTTTCATTATTTTCATTCTTATCATTATCATTGTTATTGTTGTTTGTTATAACTATTGTTATTATGATTATCATTACTACTACTGATACTATAACTACTACTACTATTACCTACTATCATCGTCATCATCATCGTTATTATTATCATCATTATAATAATTATTATCATTATTATTGTTATTATTATTATTATTGTTTGTGATTCAGTTCACACAGTCCCATGCACACACCTTTTCTTTGTGTGTGTGTGTGTGTGGGTGTGTGTGCATCACACGCTTTCTTCATCGGGAAAAAAGCAACAAATACGTGCTTTGTCTTTTTGTTCGGTGAGCTTCTTATTTTCTTTCTCCATTTCTGACCCTAGAACAACAACTCTGGATTGTCAAGTGTGTCTGGGGTTTGTGTCCAGGGATCCTCTATGTGTTTGCGGTTTTTTTTTTTCTCTCCTTCTTTGCTATTTCCGTTGGGAAGGCTAAACAGATGTCTGTTTTTTACATGCTTTGTTGCTTTACTACAGAGTTTTTATGTCTGGGGTTTTTTTTTATACCACATCTTTTTGTCACAGCGTTTATATTCGTCTGTTCTCTTATGCTTTTGCTCTTGCTGTGTTTATGTTCGCCTGGTTTAATTTTCAGTGCAGTGTGGTTTTATTATCTATATATTCATTTATTTATCTATCTATTTATGTATTTACTTAATCATTATTTATTAGTGGGATTTACATTCGTCTCTCTCTCTCTCTCTCTCTCTCTCTCTCTCTCTCTCTCTCTCTCTCTCTTGTACTCTTTTGTGGTTGCCATGGTTACATTCCTGTTTTTTTTTTTATTTCAGTTAATGCCCCCCCCCCCCCCCTTTTTTTTTTTCTCTCCAGATTTTACGGGTCTCTCTCTCTCTCTCTCTCTCTCTCTCTCTCTCTCTCTCTTTTTTTATAAACTCTTTATAAACTTGCTTTTGTTGCAGATTTTTATATTTGTTTATTTTCAATGCTTGTTTTTCGTTGCAAAGGTTACATTATTTTTTTCTATTTGTTCATGCTTTTTTTGTTACAGTATTTATATTCGTCTTGTTTTTTATGTTCCGTTTCTTGCATTCCTTTTTTTAATAGCATGTTTAAATTTCTTTCTCATTTTCTTTCTTTGTTGTCTTTTAATTCTCTAACGTTCATGCGTTTGATGAACTGCCGTCTGGTTACAGAGCAAGTTTTAGTAGCTTATGTGTGCAATTTTTTCCCCCCCCATTTGGACACATTTGTGACAATTCCAAAAGAAATGACACTTGCAAATTCTTTTGATTCTTTTTTTCCGTTCAGTTGATTCTTTGTCTGTGGCTTTGTTTGCTTGTTTGCACGCACGGAGTACAATGAAATACTGCATGGTTCTTAAACAAAATACCGCAATCTGAATATATAAGTATCATGACAAAAACAAGGCACACCAACATCAAACCACTTTTGTTCGACCGAATTTTTGTGAGGGAGATGTAAGGCATCATGTTCTGATGAAGTTCACCGAATCTTTTTCCATCCATTGCATTTTGGATAATAGCACCACGTGTAACATCTGCGTTGGCTTTCTTTTCCGCAGAACTGGACACACTTTGGAATTTTACCATTTCGCACCCGGGAAGAGTTGCTTACAGATTGTCACCCGAGACGACCCTTTATTGTCAAATGATAAAAATCGACCTGCACCTGATAAATAGGTAACATAATTATCATTGGCCTGAAACATCTCAGACAGACAAATTATCAGGCTTTGAGTCGAACGTTTCTTGATAAAATGACATAATATAACTTGGACATGTCATTGACGTGTTGTTTCAGATATGTGCACACCACCGATCGTTCAACATATATTTTGTTATTTTACAGTCATGTCTGTACACAAGACAGATCGTTCAAACATAATGTTGGTTGTGTTTTCCAATCATGCCTTTGGTTCACACTAATTCACTCTTTTGAAAAAAAACACACAAATTTAACGATGGTATTTTTTCCATTGCTCCTGAACATGTGGAACACATTTCTTTGAGATTTATGACCGTAGCAATATTTTGACAGTACACTATGCGCTTTTATTGCGTCTTTATTAACATATACGCTGAAAGTATCATTTGGGGTAGGGGAGTGGGGGGGGGGGGGGGGGGGGTGGTGCTGTTCAGCATGAAAAAAACTGATGATGATCTCGAACGTCGCCATACTAGACTTGATCTACGATGACTTCATTTGTGTGTGTGTGAGAGAGAGAGAGAGAGAGAGAGAGAGAGAGAGAGAGAGAGAGAGAGAGAGAGAGAGAGAGAGAGAGAGAGAGAGAGAGAGACGCTTCAGACGCTTCAGATATGTTTTTATTGACAATGGCCTACATAGCCTTTATGTCAAGGGAGTGTAAATTAACATTTGCAGCGCTGAAAAACAAATTTATAATGCAAAGAAACATGAATTGTATCGGATTACGTAAATAGTAATGATGAGGCTTGAAGCCATGCTGAAGAAAAGGAAAATAATGATGTGTTTTTTTCGTCACTAAAAATGAATATGTAGTTTTTATTTCTAAGTAACAACATGATCATAGACACAAGTGCCTCACCCAGGCACACATTTTCACTGTTATAAAACTTTCCTGCACTGTCATATCTATCATCACTGTCCGTCTCATCACTAACTATACTTGTGAAGAAAAGAAAACCATTTCTTGCTAAGGTCATCAAGCTTGCTGAATACATGAAAACAAACTCAAACATTACTCAAACATTAGTTCTTACCGAGCATTTCTTTTTCCTAACATTTGATGCTTCTGACACATATTTAGTAGAATGGTTTGATGATGAATGTGATAAGCAGAAAAAAATTGTCAAAAGGCTTTTACAACAATTTCAGAGAGCTAGAACAGTCAAAAGAAAAACTGAGAAGAAGAACATTTATATTGAAGAGAGGAAACAATACACTGAACTGAGGAAAGAAAAGAAAAAGGCATTTGACGAAAAAAAAGTGCAAAGTTAAAAGAGTCGATAAATGATCCAAGCTTGTTCTGGACAACAATCAGGTCAATAATAGAAAGGCTGTTATCTATAATGAAATAACTTCACAACAGTGGCACGACCATTTTTGCAGTGTATTCAACTCATTTGAGAATGAACACGACGTTGCAAATACAGAACACGTTGAAGTCGAAGGAATGTTGGGGTGAACCTTTATTTAATGATCCTATCACATTAGAAGAAGTGAAATCAAGTATTCGGCATCTGAAAAATGGGAAAAGTGCTCGGTCGGATAAAATAATCAGTGAGATGTTAAGACATGCAAATGATTACGTCCTAAATTTTTTGGTTTCATTATTCAACACATTATTTGACAATGGGATATTTCCCAAGGGATGGTCGAAGTCAATTATTGTCCCGATCTATAAAAAGGGGGATGCAAATAGTCCAGATAATTACAGAGGTCTAGCTCTTACAAGTTTAGTTAGTAAAGTATACACTTATATTTTGAACAAAGATTAACAAATTGGGCACAGAGAGAGGAGAAGATAGTTGAAGAACAAGCAGTTTTTCGAGCAGGATACAGCACTATTGACCATATTTCACATTGTATGCATTAGTTCAAAAGTCTCTCATGAAGAACACTAAACTATACGTCGCTTTTGTGGACTTTAAAAAGGCGTTTGGCTCTATAAAATAGAAATATGTTATGGCATGTCCTGAGAAAAAATGGTGTCAATGGTAAATTGTACCAGGCGCTTTGTGGGATATACAAATCGGTCATTGCTTGTGTGCGTGAAAAGAATGCTTATTCTGATTTATTTTTATGTCCACGTGGCGTAAAACAAGGCTGCCTTTTGAGTCCACAGCTGTTTGCATTTTTTTTTATAAATGAATTAGCCCTTGAAATGTCCCAGAAAAGGTAGACATGGTGTGCAGATGATCCCTGGAGCCGTTGAAATATTTATGTTGCTATTTGCTGACGATGTAATTTTAGTTTCAAGCACTGCTGTTAGTTTACAGAATCAGCTTGATGTATTGAAGTGTGAGGCAGATAGGTTACAATTAACTGTTAATTTAGATAAGACAAACATAATATTTTTCGCATGGGTGATTACTTGTCTCAGAGAGAAAGATGGTATTACTCTTATGCTGAGGTAAAGGTGACCAATGCATACAAATACCTCGGAATGATCTTTACAACGAAGTTAAGTTTACATTCCGGATGGTCTGAAACGTTTAGGAAAGGAAAAAAAAAAAGGGAGTAATAGAAATTTTAAGAGCAATGAAAAAAATAAATGCAATTGATCCCTCTTTATTTTGGAAGTTATTTGATACTCAAATAGAACTAATGTTAACATATGCAGCAGAAATATGGAGACTTGAAGAAAATCTGCAGATGGAAAAAGTACATACTTTTGCGATTAAACGGTTTCTAAATATTCTATTGCACTCATCAAATACAATGGCATATGGTGATTCTGGAAGATATCCTCTTTTCATCCGATCTTTTGGCAAATGCGTTAAGGATTGGTTAAAACTTACCCAACTACCTACAAGTAGATTATGCAGACAAGCATACGATGTGTTGCTACGGCAATTTGAGTTAGGAAAGCAGAACTGGGTTGCTACTATAAAGCAGGTTTTGACAGTAAACGGATTTGGTGTGGTATGGCTCAGTCAGGGGGTTGGCGATGAAAGAACATTTATGTTGGAATTTAAAGACCGTCTCATCGCATGTTATAAACAAAATTGGGATTCCAAGATGGATATATATGAAGTATTCTTGGTTTCATTCGTTTAAAAGTATCTTACAACCTGAAAAATTTCTGACTGTAGTTACCAATAAATGACACAGGGATATGCTTGCTAGATTTAGAAGTAGGACACTTGGACTAAATGCAAACAAAAGATGGTTTAATCCCGAAGGCATTGTAAATAATTTGTGTGTAATGTGTACAGATGGTATGAGAGAAAATGAAGATCATTTCATATTCTTCTGTGCAGCTTATAACGATATCAGACAGAAGTCTCAGCTTTTCAATATTGTTGCGACAGAAAATCATAACTTATATAGTTTGTTGACCTCTGACAATAATAGGATAATAACTCTACTGGCTAAATATGAGAGAGAGAGAGAGAGAGAGAGAGAGAGAGAGAGAGAGAGAGAGAGAGAGAGAGAGAGAGCGAGAGAGCAGAGCAGAGAGAGAGAGAGTGCGCTTGCATGCACTTGCTCAAGCGCTTATTTTCAAAGTTTAAAAACATTCTGCAGTAATTTGAAAAAAAAGGTAAGTTAACCCCCTTTAATGCATATTTCTCGTGAGCTTTTATTTTTGGTCAACATTTATTGTGAGCTATTCATTTAAGAATCTTCATTATCGTATCTTTATCAGCTCGGCGTGTGTATACTGAATTCTTGACTTCAGCGCTATTTCATACAAGCAGATTCACCAAAATAATGCCATTCATTTTATCTGAAATGGACCCTTTTAGGATCACAGATGTAAATTCAAGTTCAGCAATAAAGCAACAACGAAGAATTTGTTCACAATTGTTTCTTGTATTACGTCATGTTAAAACAATATTCAAGATTTACAAAAAGAATAAATGTTTAGCCACGAATCTTTCCTGATTGTTATTCCTTTTTATGTAAAACTACAGTCATTTACCTTCAAAACGATGTATTTCAATATCTGCTTAATGCGTCATGTTTTGTTTCTATTCGTTCAAGAATTATGTTAAATGCGGACATTAGGTTGAAGAAAATCTCTAAAACGTAAGAACTGATAACGCCTTTCTGAAAAAAAAAAATGGAATAATCAAGTTTGTTCGTTGATGATGTCGTAATTAATCCATCCATGGTTGATGATATAGCTTTCCCCTAATTTCTGTTAACACTATTACACGTTAAAGGAGTCTCTTACACACAAGCATATTCAGTTGATATCCGTGGCACGAAATCTTCAGGCGTTAGATCAAAAGTTCGTTTTAACGGCAATAAGGGCGCCGGATGTTTTTTTTTTTTGGTTTGTTTTTTTTTTTTTTTTTTTTTTTTTTTTTGCTGTCCCAAACATCTGCGCTACCTCAGAGGCAGTGCACCCACGCCGCTCATTCCGACACCCCGTCCTCAGCCACAACCTGGTCGGCCCCGCCGCAGCCCCGGCACCGGCAATCCACAGGGAGCAACCAATGTCAAGTCGTCAAGAGGCAACCCACCGGAGGAGACACTGCACTGCTGCCAAGTCACTTCGGTGGTGTTCAGTGGCGCCTGTTCTGATCTAACATACGCATGACACCACCTACTAAGCCCCCTACTGACGACAATAATTGCTTAGTCGCGGAACCGGCGTGAGTGAGCTCTCCCTTCGGAGGGTGCCACCACGTCCGTCCAACGACAGCCCCCATGGACCCGCCGATACCGGTGACCCCGACGGAACCAAACCAAGGCCACAGACGTGGAGAGGACATCGAAACTGAAGTCACCATGAGAGCAGGGCATGAAGGGCCACAGAATTTGAGACTTTTTTTTTTATGCTGATCGATGAAAATGAGGATGATTAAGATGATGCTACGGATTTTCCATTTCGGACTGAGACTACATGACAGGGCTGTACTGTACGCTTCCTTTCATAATATATCCTGGCGTCAACCAGGCCCGAGAGATACAGGCACCTGCAGTGTTGGTCATGAAATTTGAACAACACTCTCAGAAACGCATCCATTAAGTGGATGAAACTCGACTGTGTGGTCCCAGTCTTCCCAACTGAGTCCGCAGCAAACTCAACTCTGGGCAGGAGCGGGTAGGGGCAGAAAAAAACCCACATGGCTCTGATGGGATTCGAACCCACGACCTCCCAGCCGGGAGTCCGCGACGCTAACCACTTTGTCACGGCGGCTGGTGGCGCCGGGAATTTTGTTGTTGTTGTTTTAACATTTCGCATTTTGCGTCAATTATTCGAAGGCTGCTTAACACACAGCCATCATTCAGTAATGGACGTAATCAGAGTGGATAACATTTAAGCAAACATTCAACGAGCGATTTATAATCTGACTGTGAGAATCAGTCTCCAGGGCGGAACAATGTCCTCCCCATGTTCTCAGACGTTTTTACAGCGTTCGGCTGGGGCTGTGACAAATCACCCATTCTGAAAGAGGAGTTATGTAAGTGTACGATGGTCTGCTTTGTGGTCAGTTAAACCATTTGAAATATTGGTTAGTTTGTTCACTGAGTCCCGGCAAGGATCCGTTATTTCACAGTTTTAAAAACTGCTGTTGCTGCTGTGATTTTGACTTCACATACTCACTCTTTTTTTCTTCTTTATGGAGTCGAAAAATTGTGTCCTAAGACTCTATCTCTCTCAACAGACAGATTATCCGGAAAGTGTGTTTTTGTGCATTGATACTATATTTTTTTTTGTACATTAATGATAGTTTGCCTTTGTCAGTAATAATACCTAGTTTTCAGATTGACTTAATTCCCCATTGTCTGTGGTTGGAGTTCAGTCAGAACAGAGAAAGAGCCTTGAGTTGTGTTCACCTCTTTCGATCCGTGTAATGGACTCTTCGGTCGTTGAACTATTGGCTCGTTCTCTTTCGCCCAGTTCAGCGTTCAACTGGATTGAATCTCGCTTCTCATTTTAACGCTGATTGAAACAGTCTAACTCGACAAGTTAAAAACATGCGGTCGAGAGACAAACATTGCATGAGTTTATTTTCTGTTATCGACAAGACACACTCCTATCCCCACTCCCTTTATTTCTATCTTCAGGAGCTCCAGTTTGACTTGATGTGCTAAACGTCGACTGTTATAGCTATAAACTGACCTACACCTGTAACATGAATTCATAGAACTATAACAGGTACACAGCAGATTTTACGTTGGTTTTTAGATGTATGACACGCTCACAACAACAATTGTTATTGTCTGTTAGAATTACAATATGTGCACAACAGATGTATGATTAATTGTTAGAACTGTGACATGCACACACCAAAGTTAGTAGGAATGCTCGAACTGTCTTACGAGCAGTTCATTGAAAAATTCTGTGCCAGTGTGTGTTCTCTCAAACAACAGCACCCCCCCCCCCCAAGTAAACAAAAAAACAAACAAAAACAAACAAACAAACAGACCCTAACAAACAAAAGAAAAAGCCATAAACCACCAGCTTGTACATTTGAACAAAAATAAATAAACAAGTAAATAAACAAATAAATTACCAACCTAACTCAACAGTAACAACGACACCAGACGCCCATAACCAACACATTTCCTCAAACGCATAAACACTAGAGCAGAAAAAACCCCAGACGGGTATGAATCCTTGCCAGAAAAACAAACGCAGAGCATAAAAGAACCTCAGACGCAACTCCTTGCAAGTAAAACGCATTAATACTAGAACATCCACAAATCCAGACATACGTCTAACCTGGTCTTGTGTTGGATAATAGGCCTAGAGGGAATCTGAAGTTTCAAGAGAGAGAGAGAGAAAAACTGAGAAAATCATCATCAAAAGATGAAAAAGGGAAGGGAAAAATCAAAAAAAGACAGAAATGGTAAGAAAGAAAGAAAAAAAAGTAAAAACAAAAGAAAGTGAGAAATGATAAAGACAGAATGAAATAGAAAAAGCGAAAGAAACAGTAAGCACGGAAAGAAATGTTAAAAAAAAAAGAAGAAGGCAGAAAAGAAAAGAAAAAAAAAATCAAGAGAGAGAGAGAGAGAGAGAGAGAGAGAGAGAGAGAGAGAGAGAGAGAGAGAGAGAACTCCGAACTCTCTGACTTCTGAACTCTGAAATTTTTAATTGTAAGGCCACCGACCTGTGTACAATGGGTACGTTTTGCTGAGAATAAAATAAAAAGGGGGGTACGGGTCTTCAGCTACGGAAGTAATTTCTTTCCACAAACACACAAGCAAAGAATTACAAGGGGAAAACAAACCAAGATAAACAAAAATATTTTCGCTTGCGTTTGAAACCAGTCACGACACATATTCATATATCTAGTTTCCGTTCATAAGTTCATATCTAGTTTTCAGTGCATAAAAGATATACATTGCCAATTTCTAAGGATCATCATGTTTTCAGATTGCACAGAGAGAGAGAGAGAGAGAGAGAGAGAGAGAGAGAGAGAGAGAGAGAGAGAGAGAGAGAGATTCCGCTGCGGATTCCTTGAGGCTGGTATCGGAGAGCCTTCTTTCATTTGTCACGTGACCTTATCACTTCAGTTTGTCCTTCCCTCCCGTGCTCTGGGGTCTTGTTTATGCGTCATATATGCGCTATTTAGGAGGAAAAAGAAACGCCCGAAGGTGCTGGGGAGAACCCAGAGAAGCACTGTCCTCACCTGCCTTTAGAGCGGTCCTGTACCACCCTTGGAGGCCTGCGCTGTGTTGACGATGGGTACAGGCACGCGCAGGACACTCCATTAAGATATCAAGGGACATAACTGCTCCTGAACAGAGGTAAATCAGACTACAGGATGCAACTCAATAACAGCCTTAAAGTAGCATCCCCATGGGTGTACCAGCCCGTGTTTCATGACTGCAGAGCCCACCGGCGAAAAAACACCACCCTCCAGCTGTCGAGCACACCCCACAGACCCCAACCCCCCCTGCCCACGGACAGATGAAGACAGTGCCACTCCAGACACAGCCAAGCTTTCGCCAGTTTTGTCTTCCCTCCCGTGCTCTGGGGTCTTGTTTATGCGTCATTTACGCGCTATTTATGCGTTATCTATGCGCTCACTGATGGCTCTGTGGACTGACGTCGTTCGTGGCGAGTTTTCATCTGGAGCATTTCATGTCCAATGTTTACATCTTGCTCCATATTTCTGCTGTCAATTCGTAAAAAAAAAAGAAATGAATTGTGCAGTTATACGCAAAAGCATCAGCTTAGATCTAAGTGATGTTTTTTCCCCCTTTATTCTGGTTTTAGTTTTCGCCTATAATGCTGCTTTCAGTCTTTGCTTCGTTTTAACCAATGTTGACGTCAGGCTATTTGAACCATTTCACAGCATCATGTGATCTCAGTTTCAATTAGTTTTGTGCTGTTGGTCCATCAGGTTTTTTTTTTTTCTGCACCGATTCCCCGCCATATTAGATAAATGTTCTGTCTGGGTCGTTCATCAGGGCGATGAGTTCCTCTTCTGTTCTACCCAGACCGTTGGTGTCGTCGGTAAAATGAGGTCTGTGATGGCTTTTATTCCTATGCAGACTATGTCGGTGGGGTCTCAAAAGCCATCTGCCACTGTACGTTCCAAGGAGTTGTTGAATGATAGAAGTGATAAGTGACAACCTTAACAGACTCCAACCGACGCGTGGAACCAGTCCTGCTCTTTGTCTTAAACGAGCACCGCAACGCTGGCGTGACGGGTCATTTCTGTTCGGTCCCAAATTGTAGGGACAGTTCTGAGATAGCGTTAAGTTTACCTGTTCAGCTGTTTACCTGTTTACCTGACAGCTATTCACGCGTTGTCAGTCAGGGTGAGCGAGGATTTCCTTTCAGTCTCTGTAGATTTACCGGCCTGGAAACCCAGTTTAGTTTTGGTGGTAATCAGGTATATGTGACAAGTTCAATGAAGTTGGGGTTAGTACTGATGGAGTTGGTTTTTCCTACAGGTGGTCGTGAGACAGCTAGATGTTAGTGAAGGCCTACAATATTTCAATGTTCCCTTTATTGACCTTGTGATCGACAAGACTTGACGAGACACAGGGTGACTGTAGGAAGTTGTGGTGAGTGAATGTGTGAGTCGAGAGATGGATGAGAAGAATGGAGTGAGCGGATGGAAGAGAGAATATCTGTAGTCGTATGTGATCGGGGAAAAGTGATCGAACCAAATCAACGTCTTATTCTAAAAAGAAACCCGTTGTTTATCTTTTCCCTAAAGTGTTATAATGGTGTGAGTGTAGATGAGCTCTGGAAGTGAGGAATGAAAAAAAAATTGTGTATGAATTATTGGAAAATGTATTCTGATCCCTGTTGTGGACACCTCAAGTGATGATAATGTGGAAAATAAACCATTCTTTTCGTGTTATGGTCGATGGTCGCCGTGATAAAATGGCCAAGTGGAGAACATTCCTTTATCTGTAATAATTGTATTCTTGGTTCTTTTAAGAGGGTTACACGAGGAAATCTTTGTTGCAAACCCCAAATACCTGAAAAAGACTTTAGGAGAACGGGGTTTCTTCTACACTGGTC
>JADBJO010001200.1:430000-450000 GCA_016801955.1 Conus betulinus
CATCAACCAGCTAGATGTAAAACCCTGATTTCTGTATAAATCATATAATACTTGATACAATCTAGATGAATATTTGTTCGTTTTGTGGTGAAAGTAAGAATGACCAGAATTTTATCATTCGTGCATATACTTGAACTGAAACAGGATCCATTCCTAGTTCTCCATATATTAGTTCTGTTTTTAGTAGAACGATTTAAATGAAAAAGATGCTTAAAAATTTAAGCTGAAAACTTTCCATTAGCTTTAAATCACTATATCTCCAAATTTCACAGCCATATAAAAGTACAGGCAGTACCATTGACTGGTATAAGTCCAGTACAATGTTTATAGG
Organism: Conus betulinus; assembly: GCA_016801955.1. Taxonomy (NCBI): domain Eukaryota; kingdom Metazoa; phylum Mollusca; class Gastropoda; order Neogastropoda; family Conidae; genus Conus; species Conus betulinus. Next base: position 430,332 of record JADBJO010001200.1, read on the forward strand.
CAAATTTTGAAATCTTGCCATCTTTAGCAAAGAAAACATTGCACATTGCGCTTGGTCATACAAATACTTCTTACATTTAGAAAAATTTCCTGTTTCTGCTAAAGATTATACCTAAATATTTGAAAGTGTGTACTATTTCTATGGACTGGTTTTTGAACTTTAGTTTTTTTCTAGGATTATTGCGTCCATTAAAAGACTACACCCTTTTTGTTTTGCTACATTAACATTAAGCTTCCATGCGGTACAGTACTCGCTTAATACATCAAGAGCATGCTGTAAACCACAAAAAGAATCTGCAATAACAACAATATCATCAGCGTATAAAAGTAACAGTAAACTAATGTAACTTAACAAATCTGAGTCAGGGATATTTAAATCAATATTCAAGAAAGCACAGTTACGATCTGTGAGAAGATCATTCAAATACAAATGAAAATAGCAAAGGTGAAAGATTTTCACCTTGATGAACACCTCTAAAACTGCCAAAATATTCAGACTGACTCCCATTCATAAATATACAAGATTTTATTTGCTGATACATATTCGTGATTACTTGCAAAATCTTTCCATTTACGCCTTCTTTGATAAGCTTTTGCCATAATCAATATTCATTTACTTGATATTTTAGAAAAGCAAGGACCTCTTCAAATGATTGTTCAGCTTAGAAGATTCAATAAGATAAATCACCAAAAAATGTCACCCACCCGATTTTTTCAAGTAAATAATGATTATACTTCAGTTAGAGTTTAAAAGAAATCACCAGAATCAAATGTTGGAAAGTTCCATGTACTTCTCTCAAGAATGAACAAAATTTGCGAAGCACATCAAGAAAAAGAAAAAAAAAGTCCCGGGGGGGGGGGGGGGGGGGGGGGGGGGGGGGGGGGGGGGGGGGGGGGGGGGGAGAGAAATGAAGGACTAAGGTAAGACGCCCAGATTGAATTAAAAACACAAAAAACCCGACAAAGTGAAAAGCAAACTAAAACTTTGAAAAAAAGTCAACTGTTCGGAGGCCAGAGAGCCTAACAGGAAGTGAAGCGATAGAAATTAGTAGAAATCAGACACCTAGGAACTGTTCCAGACAATGAAGAAAGGAATTAAGACAGAGGGTCAGATAAATTGCTATTGGCAGAAACATTTCGGAATGCTTTTGCGCTCTAGAAATAGATAGTGCCAAAACAAAAGGGGAAAAAAACCCATACATACCATAGAGACACGCAAGTAATCCGATTTCAAACTGAATTTCAAAACAGTGTGTGTACTTTGCAAAGTAAAATCAGATAATATGTGCTGCGGGAGATACTCTCTCTCTCTCTCTCTCTCTCTCTCGCTCTCAAACTCTCTCTCATCTCTCTTCTCTCTCTCCACTTAGTCTCTTCTCTCTCTCTCTCTCTCTTCTAAAAACAACAACAACAACAAAATAAAATAAACAAAAAAAGTCGTTGTTTTTCTTATTGCTGTGTTCAATTTTGTCAAATCGATGTAATTGTTCCTTATTGTTTATTGTTATTTTGAGGGCATAGTGTAAAAAAAGCTTCCAGCTTATCTAGTTACCCTCATTAAAGATTTCGAGTTTTGAGTTTCGAGTATCTCTTTCATACACACACACACACACACACAACACACACACACACACACACACACACACACACACACACACACACACACACACACACACACTTACGAAATACCATTAGGGAAATGGACATCAGTTTGTAGAAGAAAAAAAAAGTTCTTATTTGGAAGTCGGAATCGCATGAAATGGGGTTGAGTTTTCTCTCTCGATTTTAATCCACAGGATTGATGAAAGAAAGCTGTTTAAAAATGGCGAAGTATTAGATTCAAGCACAGAAAATGGAAAATGCAGAGGCGTGGCAGTTTTATGTTCCATGATCTGATGGCAGGGAAAGGCGGCTGAGCGCCTGTAGTCCATCCATATTCACCTTCATCACACAAGCACCCTCTTCGTGTTCCTACCCATCTTTCCCTTTTCCATCAAAGACCTTCTGTCCATCAACCTTTGCAAGGTTTCTTGATAGCTTATTATTTTTAACAATCATTAGTAGCAGTGGAATTATTGTTATCATTACTAGTGGTAGTAGTAGTTGGGTGGTGTGTTTGATGATGATATTATCATGATCATGGTTGTTATGTTCCATAAGCACTGGACAAACGACTGAAAAGAACAATATTCTCAAATTTTTATTGGACATTATTGTCACACACACACACACACACACACACACACACACACACACACACACGCACACACACACACCACACAACACACACACACACGCACGCACGCACGCACGCACGCACGCACGCACGCACACACACACACACATGTGCATATAGGATGTTCTTCTGCATTTAGGGTTCGATTAGATGGGAAAGACCAGAGCCATCAGTTTGTATCCTCCCCACAGTTAAAACAAAAACTTACCATGTGCTGTTACAGCAAAGTGACGTTCCTGGATATCTCGAGAAGGTATGTATATTCCAGGTTCTTTGTCTAGTTACGACACAAAAGCTGCTTGCTTTCTGCAAAACAGTAAGCAGACATACAATGTCGAAGGTACATTTTAAAAAGCAAACCAACAAACAAGACATGGAAAATGACTGCCTATACATAACGTGCACATGCTTTGAATATGAATCTTTCCAAAAATATGACTGGCCGGATCTTAATGTGTCTTCTGTTACTTCTCTCCGTTATCTGCTGTTTCGGCTGCAAACACGCACGCGCGCGCGCGCGCGGCGCGCGCGCACCACACCACACAACACACACACACACACACCCACACACACCACACACATACACCAACACACACACACCCACACACACACACACACAACACACACACACCACACCACCACACAACATGCCATGCTGTAACAGTACATAGCGAGGAGAGAGAGAGAGAGCGAGAGAGGAGGAGTTGGAGAGTCAGGAGAGAGAGAGAGGGGCGAGAGAGAGGAGAGAGAGTCATGACTTTTACCTAACGAAAAGAACTAAGAAAAAAAAAACACAAAGATACGAAGACCTATCATTTGGTAAATTAGAAGAAGAAAACAGGAACACATGAAAGGAACGGATATTGTTAAACTTACACAAAGTCAGGTACCCCATCTTTGATCAAGTATGTAACTTTTTCTGTTTTGATTGAAAACTTGGTGTAAGGTCATACAAGAGCCAATGTTCTTCACCGTGCCTTAATAATAGCAGCCGTACGTATTTGTCATGTCATTTTGGATTGGTCATGAATTGAGAGATGAGAGGAGAGGGTCATATAAAGGGAGACGAGAGGAGAGAGAGAGAGGAGGAGACGAGAGAGAGTGGAGAGAGAGAGCCGGAGAGAGAGAGAGAGGAGAGGAGAGAGATGAGAGAGAGATTAATGCACTAAGGATGTCATCAGCCATCAGATTCTAATGTCATGGATAATATTCGTCATTTTTTTGTGCATGGAACAAAACAATCTAGAACAAAAGCAATGAGCCAACACAAAAAACCCACAGCAAACCATTGTAGCATAGCCTTCTGGCCAGTCGTAGAACAACAAAGACATGATCAAACATTCCTTATCTCTGTCGTCTCTCCGTTTCCCCCACCACACACTCACACACACACACAGACACAAACACACACACCACACAACACAACACACCACCACACACATCAACACACACACACACACCACACACACACACACACACACACAGACACCACACAACACACCCAAACACACACACACACACACCACACACACCACGTGTAGAACACGTCTGTAGAATGTCTACCACCAAAAACAAAATAGTTACAGGAACTGGCAAGAGATTCGTGGTAAACTTGTATACTTTTTAGAGAGCGTCAAATCTTTTTCTGATACTTTGCTCCAGATTTCCTGAAATGAATTTCCTTATCGAATTCAATAAACGAAGCGTCTTCTAATACAGCAAAACTAATCAAATCTGTTATTGCTGGATGAAAATCCTTCTCAAAAACTGCACGTATGGTTCGTAACATCATCTAAAGCTTTGCTGTCATAAAACAAATTAGTTTGAACAGAGAGGAGAGAGAGATAGAGAGAGAGAGAGAGAGAGAGAGAGAGAGAGAGAGAGAGAGAGATTATCATGGAAGGCTACTTGAATACCAGGAAAAAATTCTCTAGAAACGATTACAACGATCCGTGGTGAACATACACACACACGCACACGCACACGCGCGCGCGCGCGACACACACACACACACACACACACACACACACACACATCCCACACAACACACACACCACACGCACGCACACCACATACACACACACACCGCGCACACCACACACACCACACACACACACACCACACACACACACACACACTGAAAAATACCCACCACAGAGCACACACTTAGCAGGCAGAAGCTGATGGGGGGGGGGGGGGGGGGGGGGGGGGGGGGGGAGGGGGGGTTATTAAGGAAAAAGAAACAGACAGAGTAAGCATAACAGAGAAATTAGAAGGATGCTGACTGGTGCTGGCTTAGACAGACACACTCAAGACCTGACTTTGGTAGGACTCGCGGGTCAGACGTTGCTGTTGACGTCAGATGGACCTTGACCGCCTCCCTCTGCCTCGCTCCTGCCCCGCTTCTCCCTCCTATCCGTATATTCCCGTTCTCCACAACTTCCTATCCGTATATCCCGTTCCCTTTCCACATCTTCCTATCCGTATATCCCCGTTCTCCACATCTTCCTATCCGTATATCATGTTTCTCTACAGTTCTTCCTATCGTATATCCCGTTCTCCACATCTTGCTATCCATATATCCCGTTCTCTCCACATCTTGCTATCCATATATCCTGTTCTCCACATCTTCTTATCCGTATATCCCGTTCTCCACATCTTCCTATCCGTATATCCTGTTCTCTACGTCCTCCTATCCGTGTATCCCCTCCACATCTTCCTATCCGTGTATCCTGTTTCTCCACATCTTCCTATAGCTCTCCGTATATCCTGTTCTCCACACGTCTTCCTATCCCTGTATCCCGTTTTCTCCACATCTTCCTATCCGTATATTTAGTTTCTCCACATCTTGCTATCCCATATCCCGTTGTCCACTTCTCTTCCTATCCGTATATTATTTAGTTCTCCCCAAATCTTCTCTTGCCGTATATCCCGTCTCCACATATCCCTTTGCTATCCATATATTCCCGTTCCCACACATCTTGCTATCCGTATATCCCGTTCTCCCACATCTTGCTATCCATATATACCGTTCGTCTCCACATCTTCCTATCCATATATCCCGTTCCTCCTCATCTTCCTATCCATATATCCCGTTCTCCACATCTTCCTATCCATACATCCCGTTCTCCACATCTTCCTATCCGTATATATCTCCGTTCTCCAACATCTTCCTATCCGTATATCCCGTTTTCCACATCTTCCTATCCGTATATCCTGTTCTTCACATCTTCCTATCCATATATCCCGTTTCTCCACATCTCCCTATCCGTGTATCCTGTTTCCCCCACATCTTCCTATCCATATGTCCCGTTCTCCACATCTTCCTATCCGTGTATCCTGTTCTCTCCCTCTTCTTCCTATCCGTATATCCCGTTCTCCACATTTTCCTATCCGTGTATCCCCTTCTTTCCATATCTTCCTATCGTATATTCCGTTCTCCACATCTTCCTATCCATATACCCCGTTCTCACATCTTTCTATCCATATATCCCATTCTCCACATCTTTCTAACCGTATATCCTGTTCGCTCCACATCTTCCTATCCATACTGACTTCCCCGTTCTCCACCCAATCTTCTAATGGTTTTCTTTATTTTTTGTTGTTCACATGAAAATATAGTGCGAACTCATTTTCTGCCTTAGGGCTATCCGTAGGGACAGCGACAATTTCGCCATAGGTTACATGCTTCCATAGGGGCGTATAGATCCTGCATCTTAAGGAAAACTGACTCATAAAACGATCTGCCCCCCCCACTGCTCCCCCCCCCCCGCGATAAATCCCCTACCCCCGCCTCCCAAACCCCTCCCTTAATCCTGTTAAATACCTCCCGTGACCCCCCCCCCCAAACGAACCCCCCCCCCCCCACCTGCCCCACGATACCCCCCCCTACCCCTACCACCCCTTGCCAAATCGGTGTAATCCCCCCTGTTCTCGACCACTCTGCTGCCCTCCTTTTCACCCTGCCCCCCCCCTGCCCCCCCCCCCCCCCCCCCCCCCCCCCCCCCCCCAACCCCCCCCCCCCCCCCCCCCCCCCCCCCCCTCCCCCCCCCCCCACCCCCCCCCCCCCCCCCCCCCCCCCCACCCCCCCCCCCCCCCCCACCCCTCCCCCCCCCCCCACCCCCCCCCCCCCCCCCCCCCCCGCCCCCCCCCCCCCCCCCCCCCCCCCCCCCCCCCCCCCCCCCCCCCCCCCTCCCCCCCCCCACCCAAGTTCTCCTGGGCCCCACAAACCCCCCCCCCCCCATAATCCCCTGGTTGTCTCCCACCATAGAGAGTATCCTATGTCCCCCCCCCATACCCCTGTTCCCCCCCCCCCCGTTTTGCTGTATCCCCCCCGTCCACAATCCCCCCCCCCCCCCCCCCCCTGGGCCAGTAACCCCCCCCTGTTACTGTCATAAGATCTTTTTTTGTGTCTACCCCCTGAACTCAGTATAATTGAAGTCCCTGGCAATACCCCCCCTGAATGTATTTACCCGTTTTTGTGACCTAGCAAACGATAGGTCCGCATGAGAAATTCGAATACCCCTTTAGGCCCTGATACATAGTATATATTCCTCCGTGTCCCCCCCCCCCCCTCCCCCCCCCCCCCCCCGGTCCCCCCCCCCCACCCCCCACCCCCTCTGTCTACCCCTCATAAAGCCCTCCTCGTACCCCCCCCCCCCCCCTCTCTCTCCCCCCCCCCGCTCCCCCCCCCCGTCCCCTCCCCCCCCCCCCCCCCCCCCCTGTTCCACCCTGTCCCCCCCCTCGCCCCCCCCCCCCCCCTCTCCTATCGGCCCCCAGTACCCCCCCCCCCCCCCCCCCCCCCATCCCTCCCCCCCACCCTCCCCCCCCCCCCCCTCCCCCCCCCACCCCCCCCCCTCCCCCATCCCCCCCAGTCCCCCCCCACCCTTCCCACCCCCCCCCGTCCTCCCCCCCCACACTCCCCCCGACCCCACATAAGTCCCTGGCGCAATACACTAACGCTGTTAATGTTAAGTCGTTTTGGTGTCCTCTGTATAGAGAGTAGAATGAAATGGCAATACAAACATCCAATGTCTCCCTAGTCGTTCCAGTGATCTCTGTCAATAGAGTAGAATGCAGTCTGGGCAATACAAACACTGTAAGTCATCAAGTCGTTCTCCCCCCCCTTCTCTGTCATGACGAGTAGAACGGCGATATTCTCTCTTCCTACCTCCTCTGTTAATCAGACTTGTTTGTGATAACCTCAAGCGCATACCTCAGTATCCTTCCTCAAATCTTGTCTCCTCTTCGAAGATATAAACAAAAATTCCTCTCTCCTCTCCGTCTCTCTCTCTCTCTGTCTCTGCTCGCTCTTCTCTCTCTCGCTTCTCTTGTAAAAATGAAAATGACCCTTTATTTAGATAAACAGATATCAGTTCAAAAACACCTTAGCTATTCCCATTTTAACCATTGAGATCACATCAAATGGGTTTGGACTGATCCCTGCTTTAATCCAACGATATATGTCGAAAGAAGAAATACACATTACAGAAGAATTGGCAGAAGGCCCCCCCGACACGACCCAGCCCTAAGTGTTTAGTGTTAGCAGAAATCGATTAAAGTAAATGAAAAGTGCAGATGTATGGGCAGAGCTGATAATCCATCCCCACGCCAAACAAGAGGAAGAGCAATTATGGGCTCAGTGGCAGGTGAAAGGTCACTCTGTGTGTGCTCATACCCCCTTCTTCTCCCTTTCACCTCCCCTTCTCCTTAACCATTGCGCTGCGTTCCCTTCTTAGCTCCCCTCTCCCCCTTCCTTCAAAGAACTTCTGTCTTCCAAATTTGTTCAGAATGAGATATCACTAGTTTTTTAAAGAGTGAGTCTGGAAAAAAAAAGCAGGGAAATAATCTCAGTCGATGTGTGCGTGCGTTGCGTGCGTTGCTTGCGTGTATATGCATGTGTGTGTGTGTGTTGTGTGTGTTTGTGTGTGTGTTGTGTGTGTTGTGTGTGTGTGTGGTGTGTGTGTGTGTGTGTGTGGTGGACGCGCGCGCGTGTGGGTGTGTATGCTTTTGTTTTGTTTTTCCTACAAACTAACTCGGATGTTATGTAATAGGACGAATCTGTCACAATATTAATCATTGAGTTACGCAGTATTTGTTTCTACTCTTGTTTCTTCTTGGAACTGAGTTATGACCGTTTCAGAGCACCAAAAAAAACAAACCAAACAACAACAACAACAAACAACAACAACACAACAACAACAAAACTTCTAATTTGAGTAAGTAAGTTTCCCGGTGTTGTCTGTGTCTATTATTTCTGCCGTAATAAAGTCTTTCACCAGGCAAAGGCAAAGCAATGATAGCAGCATAATGAGTGATGGTAAATACATTTTTGTGATAGGGATGACTTTGGGGCTGCAACCAAAATGGCCATTAAAGTAGCATTAAAGATAATAGACCCAACTAAAAAAAAAAATCACTGGTTTCGATGTCACAAGCAAAGTCCAAATTTATTCTAATGTGATTGTTGGATGAACAGATTATATCTGGAAAACATCTTGGGAGGGGACAAACGCGTTATGAATTTTACAATTTGATCCTACCATAAATGTACGAAAAATTGCATATACTCTGGGTGTGCCGAACATGCGGGCATGTCATGCTTGCATGTGTGTTCGTGTGTTTATGTGTGTGTAGTGTGTCTGGTTGTGTGTGTGTTGTGTATTGTGTACAGTGTGGGTAAGTGTGAATGCATGCGTGCTGTGTGTGATTGTGTGTGCAGCTGTGTGTGTGGTGTGTGTGACGTGCTTGCGGTGTGTGTGTGTGTGTGTGTGTGTGAGTGTGTGTCGATGCGTGCGTTCTGTAACGTGGTGTGTGTGTGTGTGTGGGTGTGTGGTGTGTGTGTGCGGTGTATTGTGTGTGCCGTGTGTTTGCGCTGCGCGCGCGCGCATGTGTTTGTGTGTGCGTGTTGTGTGTGCATGCGTGAAAGAAACCACAATAATCATGGAAGAGGTGTTCCACCGTAATTGTGCAGTAGTGGCTACCAATTTGTTTTGTCCCTCTATCAAATACCATTTCCAGGCATCTCATCTTGGAACAATAAAGAAATACGTTTAGAAAGAAAAAAAAAAAAGAAAAAAAATTCTGTCTCGTCTGTCGTGCCGAGTGCTTGGACAACTTTTGCCATTTGTCACGAGGCACAAATGACAGACGTGAAGGTGTCACACATACATAACTGCAGCGGTTTCCCTTCGCCAGTTTGTCACGAGGCACACATGACAGTAGTGAAGGTGTCATACATATAGCTGCGATGATCTCCTATGAGGTGCAGCGCAGGGGTTCAGATCTGCTATGAGTGCAGTGCAGGGGGTTCAGATCTCTGCTATGATTGCAGTGCAGGGGTTCAGATCTGCTCTATGAGTGCAGTGCAGGGTTCAGATCTGCTATGAGGGTTCAGATCTGCATGAGTGGGGGTTCAGATCTGCTATGAGTGCAGTGCAGGGTTCAGATCTCCTATGAGTGCAGTGCAGGACTCAGATCTGCTATGAGTGCAGTGCATGGGGTTCAGATCTGCTATGAGTGCAGTGCAAGGGTTCAGATCTGCTATAGAGTGCAGTGCAAGGTTTCAGATCTGCTATGAGTGCAGTGCATTGGGTTCAGATCTGCTATGAGTGCAGTGCAAGGTTCAGATCTCTGCTATGAGTGCAGTGCAGGGTTCAGATCTGCCATGAGCGCAGTGCAGGGCTTCAGATCTGCTATGAGTGCAGTGCAGGGTTCAGATCTGCTATGAGTGCAGTGCACGGGTTCAAATCTGCTATGAGTGCAGTGCAGGGTTCAGATCTTCTATGAGTGCAGTGCAGGGGTTCAGATCTGCTATGAGTGCAGTGCAGAGTTCAGATCTGCTATGTGTGCAGTGCAGGGTTCAGATCTGCTATGAGTGCAGTGCAGGGTTCAGATCTGTTAGTGTGCAGTGCAGGGGTTCAGATCTGCCATGAGTGCAGTGCAGGGTTTCAGATCTTCTATTGTGCAGTGCAGGGGTTCAGATCTGCTATAAGTGCAGTGCAGGGTTCAGATCTCCTATGAGATGCAGTGCAGGGGTTCAGATCTGCTATGAGTGCAGTGCAGGGGTTCAGATCTGCTATGAGTGCAGTGCAGGGGTTCAGATCTGCTATGAGTGCAGTGCAGGGGTTCAGAACTGCTATGAGTGCAGTGCAGGGGTTCAGATCTGCTATGAGTGCAGCAGGGGTTCAGATCTTATGAGTGCAGTGCAGGGTTCAGATCTTCTATGTGTGCAGTGCAGGGGTTCAGATCTGCCACGAGTGCAGTGCAGGGTTCAGATCTGCCATGTGCAGTGCAGGGTTCAGATCTGCTATGAGTGCAGTGCCAGGATTCAGATTCTCCTATGAGTGCAGTGCAGGGGTTCAGATCTGCTATGAGTGCAGTGCAGGGGTTCAGATCTGCAATGAAGGCAGTGCAGGGTTCAGATCTGCTATGAGTGCAGTGCAGGGTTTCAGATCTGCTATGAGTGCAGTGCAGGGTTCAGATCTGCCATGAAGGCAGTGCAGGTTCAGATCTATGAGTGCAGTCAGGGTTCAGATCTATATGAGTGCAGTGCAGGGGTTCAGATCTGCCATGAGTGCAGTGCAGGGGTTCAGATCTGCCATGAGTGCAGTGCAGGGTTCAGATCTATGAGTGCAGTGCAGGGTTCAGATCTGCTATGAGTGCAGTGCAGGGTTCAGATCTGCTATGAGTGCAGTGCAGGGGTTCAGATCTGCTATGGGTGCAGTGCAGTGCAGTGCAGGGTTCAGATCTGCCATGAGTGCAGTGCAGGATTCAGAGATGCAGTATGGGTGCAGATCTGCCATGAGTGGGTTCAGATCTGCTATGAGTGCAGTGCAGGGTTCAGATCTATATGAGTGCAGTCAGGGTTCAGATCTGCCTATGAGTGTGTGCAGTGTAGGGTTCAGATCTTCTATTGTGCAGTGCAGGGTTTCAGATCTGCTATGAGTGCAGTGCAGGGTTCCAGATCTATATGAGTGCAGTGCAGGGTTCAGGTCTGCTATGAGTGCAGTGCAGGGTGCAGGGTATGAGTCAGAGGGTGCTATGAGTGCAGTGCAGGGTTCCAGATCTGCAGTGCAGGGTCCCAGATCTGCAGTGCAGTGGGTTTCAGATCTGCTATGAGCGCAGTGCAGGGTTTCAGATCTGCTATGAGCGCAGTGCAGGGTCCAGATCTGCTATAAGTGCAGTGCAGGGTTCAGATATGCTCAGATCTGCTATGAGCGCAGTGCAGGGTTCAGATCTGCTATGAGTGCAGTGCAGGGTTCAGATCTGCTACGAGTGCAGGGTGCACGGGTTCAAATCTGTTATGAGTGCAGTGCAGGGTTCAGATCTTCTATTGGGTTCAGATCTGCCATGAGTGCAGTGCAGGTTTCAGATCTGCCATGAGTGCAGTGCAGGGTTCAGATCTATGAGTACAGTGCGCAAGATTCAGATCTGCCATGAGTGCAGTGCAGGGGTTCAGATCTGCTATGAGTGCTGTGCAGGGGTTCAGATCTGTTAATGCAGTGCAGGGTTTCAGATCTGCCATGAGTGCAGTGCAGGGTTTCAGATCTGCTATGAGTGCAGTGTAGGGGTTCAGATCTTCTATTGTGTAGTGCAGGGGTTCAGATCTATGAGTGCAGTCAGGGTTCAGATCTGCTATGAGTGCAGTGTAGGGGTTCAGATCTTCTATTGTGCAGTGCAGGGTTTCAGATCTGCTATGAGTGCAGTGCAGGGTCCAGATCTGCTATAAGTGCAGTGCAGGGTTCAGATCTGCTATGAGCGCAGTGCAGGGTTTCAGATCTGCTATGAGTGCAGTGCAGGGTCCAGATCTGCTATGAGTGCAGTGCAGGGTTCAGATCTGCTATGAGCGCGCAGTGCAGGGTTCAGATCTGCTATGAGTGCAGTGCAGGGTTCAGATCTGCTATGAGTGCAGTGCAGGGTACAGGTCTATGAGTGCAGTGCAGGGTTCAGATCTGCAGAACAACTTCTGATCCGCATTATCTGTCTCAGAGTGTGGCCGTTCAATCCTGAGCCACAGAAACGTTGAGAGCAACGAATCCACTTGATAACGGTGAATTTTTTTTTCTGATGTAATAAGATCAGTTGTGGAAATGAAGCAAAACACAGTGCTGGGGAACAGCACGGGGATGTTTATGCTATCTCCGTCCCCCAGTGCGAACGTGCAGGCACATAATCTTCTGTCAGTGGAGATAACAAATGGCGGTAGCTCAGACTGGGAAATGATTTCGCTTGAACTTAACTTTGTAATGCCTGATGTATGCTTCGACTGCTTGTGCGTTGTCGAATGCTGTTGATGAGAAAAAGGAAACTGGAAATAAAAGGGATAGGATAAAGAAAAAAAAAAAGTCATTATTGTTAGAGAGCCTCCAGACAGATTGGTTCTGTCCTGTACTTTGCCATTTCTGCCTTCCGCTCGCTACTTGCACACAGAAGGTAACACACACACACACACACACACACACACACACACACACACACACACACCACACACACACACACACAACACAACACAACACACACACAACAACAAACAAGATGTAAAGCATATAAACATACTCCCAGCTTATCTTGAATACGCGTGAGATATTCCATAAAGATGAAAAACCGTTTGGGGCCGTTATAACCGTTAGTTACGGCTATTTGGGAAACATCAGCCATCATCTGTGACCCATAATGAACATACCTACAAATTTTCAGAAAGATCGGCCATGTACTTTCTGATATTTTCCATTTAGAAGAAAACCGTTATGGGCTATTATAATCGTTAGTAACGGCTATAACGGTAAAATAACACATCGGGCATCATCCGTGACCCATGATGAACATACCTACAATTTGTCAGAAAGATCAGCCAAGTGCTTTCTGGGATATTCCATAAAAACGAAAAAAGATCGGCCCAGCAGTTTTGTCTGGAGCGAGTGAAATACATTTTGACCACGGACGGACACACTGACAGACAGACGGACAGACAGCCAGACAGACAGACAGACACAAGCAGCATTTCTTCGTTCCCATTGTAAAGAATTCCCTGTTCTATAAGAACTGGGAGTACAAAAAGATATACTACATGGAAGTTTCAATTAAAAAGAAAAGTTTCACATCATTCATGATGATAATGCTGCTGCTGCTGATGATGATGAGGATGATGCTTTCACTTCACATCATCGCCGTTAATCAGATTGAACGATGCTCATATTTATCACATATTATAGCCACACACATTACGCACACACGCACGCGTGCTCGCGCGCGCGCGCCAGCACACACACACACATACACACACACACACACACACACACACACACACACACATATTTACACACACGCGCGCATGTGCATATATATATATATATATATATATATATATATATATATATATATATATATATATATATATATATATATAAGTAGAGAGCCAGCAAGAACTCTAAAAACGCTCAACCGGGAAGGGAGCGACATAAGTTTAAAAATATGATTAAAAAAGGAGATTAAAAAAACACCAACAAACTGGTTTCAAGCTCTCTGCTCTCTTCAGGGTGTTCATTTGGGCACTCTACCGGTGTTATATATTGTGTGTGTGTGTAAGCGTGAGTTCTGCATGTGTTTCACGTGGCCTGTATCTTTTTACAATTTTGATTTTTTTTGGGGGTGCGTTCAGGGAGGGGTGTGTTAAGGAATGGTGTGTTGACAAGAATTTCCATTTGTGCCTGCAATTGTTTATGATCTCAACTTTTGAATTCAGAGTTGCTAGATGAGGTTTGCATAATATCAGCCACTTTTCTGTAGAACATAGGTTGCATTTTTTAGAGATATTATTGTATGGTGCTGCTCTTTTCATAATTTTCCATGATATATTGTAGTCTATTTTTTATCTTTAAGTTTCCAAATGTGTTTACTTAGTTCTGTTTGGTTTTTATATTTTCATTTTTGAAGGACTGTTTTATGGTTTGCATATCTAGTTTTAAAATGCTTTGCAGTAATCCCTATGTATGTTTCTTTGTCACTATCAGTTGTTACTGTGGCTTGGTATACAATAATAAATAATAAATGCCTTTACAATAATGTTGTATACCAAGCCACAGTAACAACTGATAGTGACAAAGAAACATACATAGGGATTACTGCAAAGCATTTTAAAACTTCTTTCAATTATAGTTTCAATTGATTGTTGTTTTAAAACATTGGAAGGTGTCTTGTCCTGTGCTTTGTTTGTCAATGTCCTTGGCGGTAACTAAACCCCTCTCTTTCTAAATTTTGCTTCGTTCTCCGCATCAGTCGCTCCATTTTGATAGTTTCAATTGATGTTTATTTCTTCTTTAATCTACACACATTTCAGTCTCTCATGTAACTGAAAAATCAGATACGCATATTTCAATCTGATATATTTATAGTTTTGCAGGTGCGCATATTTCAACCTGACATATATTTGATCATGTAGCTACTACGTGCTATTTCTTTGTTTGCTTCACATATTTCCACTGATATTTATTCTGGTGTTGTTTCGTATCATTAATCACACACAACCTGGCGTATCTTTCTTTTTTTTTTGGTTCAGCTAATCATTTCAGTATTTTGCTATCAAAAGGGAGGAGGGATATGAAGTGGAATGGCAGGAGACGGAGGATGTGATGACGATCTCATGGGTGGGGTGAGGGAGAGGGTGGAAGAAGCTGAGAGCTACAGAGGTAGCAATACATTTTTGCTGTCTTCCTTGTTACATTTCAAAAGTTTACTTTATATCGGTATATATATATATATATATATATATATATATATATATATATATTTTTTTTTTTTTTTTTCCAGGACTGTATTTCGTCTTCACGACAAATCTTACAAAGTTTGTCGTGGCAAAGTTCCTTTTATGATTATATTTGGGGGGGGGGGGGGGGGGGGGGGGGGGGGGGCAGTGTTTCTACCTGACACTTATGACTTTGCGTGCCATGTTTCAGCTGATATCTATTTGATCATTCCGCCTCATATATTTCAACTTAGGTTTCATGTTACTGTGTAGTTCTAATCGCCGTAGCCTTAGTCTAACATCGAAGCTCATTAAATCATATTTGAAGGAAAGGGGAAAGACTCTGCCAATATTGCTCTCGTATGGTCCCTTCCACACCTCCATCACGACCCTTTCCACGCCAACCACCCCCTCCCCCCTCCCCCCCTGCCCACGGCCCTCTTCCTTCTTTCCCCCAGTTTGGCCGTCCCTCACTCCCGTTTCTGGAATCTTTGTTAATCTCCTCGACCTTTCCTTTTCAAAAAACGCTGTGTTTGCCTTTTCTTCTACGCCTCTCTTTTTATGCTGAGTGTTGTTCCAATGTTTTAAAGCAAACAAACATTCTTGAGTATTCGAATACATTTATTCACAGTCACTGTTTTCTGGAGTGTCTGAGACAAAATTATGCTTCATTTTTCGGCAGTTTTTGTTGTTTCCATTGCTTGTTAATAATGCTTCGATCTGATTGTTAGCTTGTGTGTTGAAACTTTTTGAAACTTTGTACTGTAGTGGATGTTTTGTACTGTCTCTGTCGGTCTCCGTGTGTGTGTGTGTGTGTGTGTGTGTGTGCGTGTGCGTGTGCGTGTGCGTGCGCGAGTATATGTGCGCTAACACGCGTGTGTGTGGGGTGTGTATGCGCGAGCGCGCGCGTTTGTGCCTATGTCTTGTGTGTGTGTGTGTGTGTGTGTGTGTGTGTGTGTGTGTGGTGTGTATGCGCGCGCGCGTGTGTGTGCATGTCTTTGTTTCCGCGCGCGCGCGCGCGCGCGTGTGTGTATGTGTGTGTGTCAGCGGGTCCGCGCGCGTGTTTGTGTTCTGTGTTCTATAAGTGTACCAAAATGATGTATGTTTTGAGAACTGCAGCAACATTGACAACAGCAGCATCAACAAGAACAAGAACAACAACAACACGTGGATTGTCGAAGATGTTTTTGTGTTGTAATTGTGAACCCACGCCTTGTAGTCTGAGTCCTCTTTGGATTAATGAAATACATTTTTAATGTCTTCAGTTTCCTTCTGTTACCTGATTATTTGTTTAATTAACTACCTTCATTCTGTGACTTTCTTTTGATACGTTGACTCAAAATTGAGATATCTTATTTGATAAAAAAAAATAAGGGGGATGGAATTTCTCCTAGTCATGATCATATTCCTTTCCTCTGAAATCTTCCCCGTAACCCCTCTCACTCCCCGCCCCTTCCTACTCTATCTGCATTATGTCCCACGGGAACATCTCTGGTGGAATTGCCATCTTTTTTGAGACTTGTCCTTTTCTGAAAAGTCGATTCAATTCCATTAGATTGCCGCAATTGATATTGTTTTTCTCTGCTTATTTTGTCCGCTGTATAATGTTGGAAACGATGTTCTGTTTTGGACTGTTTTTCAAAGCTTGATTTGATTTATGCGTAGAGTTCTGAAACTCTTTTTAATCAACAACTTGAATTGATTTGTTCTCCGCCCCCCTCTCCCCGTACCTCCCTCCCCCATCTCTCTTTCCGTTAATCCGTTTAAACAAAGAATGTCAAAAAATGTACATTGTATATGTGGTCATAGCATATCAACTGATCACATTCTTTCATGTAAATTAATGAAAAAAAATTCATTCCAAATACGTCTGCGCAGCCTGTTCAAAATGTTTTTCCTGTCAGCAAGTGAAACATATCTTTTCTTTTTGCACTTTAGCTAAAAGTTCAACTGGCAAATACTTATAATAGATAACAGTCAGTGGTGAGATGAGAGATGAGACAGAAGAGTATGTGTTTTTCTCTCTCTTTTTTTAGTCTTTGATTAAGTGGATTTTCTCATCTAGACTGTTATAACTATGTACAAGATAATAATCCGAAAGCAAGAGAAGAAACTCATAAACATGACAGAAGACTCTGAAACAAAGCCGACTAGACTTCTTTCTATTGTCTGATTATCTTTATATTTATCATGAAAAATCTGACATTGAACCAGGCTATCGGTCTGACCATTCGATGGTTACATTATGCTTGAAATTTGTAAAAATGAAAAATTCAAAGGATTCTGGAAATTTAATGTATCTCTATTAAAGGATAAGCAATATGTGGACGAAATAATAAGTTAATTCTGGAAGTTATAAAAGAATACGCAGTTGATCAATCAGCGATAGAAGATCAGTCAGTATTGTCTGAGTTAATAAAATCTGAACTCAGATTCAAGATTTCCGATAAAAATTTTTTGGATTTTCTGTTGATGAAAATTCGAGGGAAATCAATAGCTTACGCTACAATGAAAAAGAAAACAACAACAGAAAAAGAGAACAAGATTTTAAAACGCATTGAAAGTCTTGAAAATCTTGAGAATAAAACAGAGATTGAATTAAGAATGATTGAAGAAAAAAACTATGAACTAAGAGCAATCAGGGAACAAAAAATGGAAGGTGTATTATTAAGATCAAAAGCAAGATGGATTGCAGATGGGTGAAAAAATATCAAAATACTTTTGCAACCTTGAAAAGAGAAACTATATTAATAAACAAATGACTAAACTAGTGACTAAAGATGATGAAATAATAACCGAACAAAAAGATATTTTGAAGGAGGTTGAAACATTTTACGAAAATTTATACAAGAAAAAGATAACTGAAAAGTGCGAAATCAGAAAACTTGTTAAAAAAATTCCACAGTTATCTGAAGGTGAGAAAAAACATATTGGAAGGAGAAATCACTATAGAGGAGGAAGCAAGCGAAGCTTTAAAAAATATGAAGCATGGTAAAAGCCCAGGTACAGATGGCTTTGGCGCCGAATTCTTTAAATTCTTTTGGAAAACTGGGCCCACTGGTTGTACGATCTATAAATGAATCTTACAAAGACGGAGAATTTTCGACAACACAGAAGCAGGGACTAATTATTTGCATACCAAAAGGTGATAAACCCAAAGAATATATAAAAAAATTGGCGTCCTATTTCCCTCCTAAATGTAGTGTACAAAATAGCTTCCTCATGTATTTCAAAAAGAATAAGAAATGTTTTACCATCTCTCATCAGTGAGGATCAAACAGGTTTCATGGCTAACAGATTTATGGGTGACAATATTAGACTAATTTATGATTTGATTAATTATTTAAATGCGAAAAACCTCCCTGGACTGTTGCTCTGTATAGACTTTGAAAAAGCCTTCGACTCACTCGATTGGGATTTTATGTTGAATGTTGTAAGGGCTTTCGGGTTTGGTGAAAGTATATGTCACTGGATAGAAACATTCTATAAGGATATTAAATCAACTGTTATTGTAAATGGCCAGGCTGCTCAGTGGTTTAAAGTAGAAAGAGGATGTAGACAGGGAGACCCTATCTCCTTACTTATTCATCATATGCGCAGAAATTTTAGCCGTAATGATAAAGGAAGAAAAGAAAAGAAGATAAAAGGCATAAAAATAAATGATGTAGAAACACAAAATATCACAGTTCGCTGATGACACTCAATTAGTAAACAATGGCGACAAAAATTCTTTTGAACAGTCTATTAATATACTTACCACGTTTGGAAGAGTTTCAGACTCTCATGAACAGCGAAAAAAAAAAACACAAGCAATATGGCTAGGATGTTATAAAAACTCCAAGAAAAAGTATTGTCCTCATCTAAAAATCATATGGAACCCTTCTCAATTCAAATACTCGGTGTTTGGTTTACTCAAGACTTGAAAGAATGTGAAAACATGAATTATGACAATAAAAATTTGCAGAAGTTAAAACATTATTCAAAATTTGGTCTCAAAGAAGTATAACACCAGTCGGAAGAGTTGCTGTTCTCAAATCCCTCATTCTGTCCAAGCTCATACACCTCTGGATTTTGTTACCCAACCCACCTGACCTCTTAATTAAAAAACTTCAAAAGATGTGTTTTAGCTTTGTGTGGAATGGTAAACAAGATAGAATAAGCAGGAAAACAACAATTAAAACTATAAAGCAAGGTGGCTTAAATATACCTGACATCAAAAAAATATATTAATGCTTTGAAACTTTTATGGATAAAAAAACTTAAAATCACAAATCACAAATGGAAAAGCATTGTTACGAAAATGTATCCATTCAGCGAAAAAATTGAAAAATTATGGACCAGCATTTGGTACAGGATACATGAGCTCTAATTTGTTCTGGAGACACACCTTTATAGCCTATAGGGAATTCTGTCTTTGCGTGACACCACCACAAACATTAAATGAACTTCTAGCTGAACCTGTTTTTTTATAACGACAAGATAAAAACAGGAAATGACATAATTAAACAAAAGAAATTAATTGAGAAAGGAAAGTATGCAATAAAACATTTTCTGAAGGAAAATGGACAATTTATGAACTTTGAAGAATTCAAGGCTAATGATAACTATACCATAAATTTTGTCACATACTGTGTGGATGGATTTCCTCAATGAAAGAATTCATAAAGAAAACTGGAATAAAACGTGATAATG
>JADBJO010001200.1:452500-457500 GCA_016801955.1 Conus betulinus
CGCCGTTTTCAAGTGAGCGAGTGACACACAGGTGAACTTCCGAAAGAGGGAACAGAAAACAGAGTGTGCCCCTAAACGCATGCAACCGCATGATCGTGCATGCAACTGCATTATGTTGGTGCTCAGGCACACATGCCAACTGCATTATGCACGTGCTCAGGCACACATGCCAACTGCATTATGCACGTGCTCAGGCACACATGCCAACTGCTTTATGCACGTGCTCAGGCACACATGCCAACTGCATTATGCACGTGTTCAGGCACACATGCCAACTGCATTATGCACGTGCTCAGGCACACATGCCAACTGCTTTATGCACGTGCTCAGGCACACCTGCCAACTGCTTTATGCACGTGCTCAGGCACACATGCCTGCGAGCGTGTACGGACCGTTTGATGAGTGATCGGATACGTGTGTATGAATTTGCTCAGTAGAGTGGAGCTTGTGCGTCTGTATACGTGTACGAGTGTTGTTTGCGTGTTTGTGTGCGCGTACCATCGGGTGCAGCTCGGTCTATCTGTCTGTCTGTCTGTATGTTTCTCTGCCTCTTTCTGACTCTGTCTGTCTGTCTGTCTGTCTGTCTGTCTGTCTGTCTCTCTCTCTCTCTCTCTCTCTCTCTCTCTCTCTCTCTCTCTCTCATAAAGGACTTGAAAAGCTGCTTGGATGTGGCTATGAAAGACATGTGAATTTTAACTCATGTTTGTACTCTAACAAATAATCTTCAGATCACACACTGCCATTTTCCTCATTCTCCATAGTTCTAAATTGTCCACACAATCAAGGCCACAGTTCCAGCTAAACTCCACATGCAAATGTCAAGAATCGACACGGTCTCCAATATGTAATGACGATGACTTGAAAACAGCCCTTTGGTGATTATCAAATAATCAATTGCACTATTACCATGTGATGAAACATACATAAACTGACCATCAAAACCCAACATGAAACATAAATTCAACCAGACTGAACAAAGTTATTGATAAACAGACCTTTTGACTGCAGGTTCAAATGATCAATATCATTATCATCGACAGGCCTTTTCAATCGATGTCTGCACTTCTCTAGATATATTTGTTAAAGCTTTGTATGCCGCTGCTGCCTCCATGATTCGGACTATAGGCAATGAGAAGAAACACGTAAATGAATGGTATGTTAACAATGCGCTCAAAAGAAAAAAAAAAACTGCTTACCTAAAACTATTCCAGAAGTCAAAAAAGAGTTATGCACAGCATAGAGATAAGTATGTCGATGAAAGGAGACAATACAAAGAACATCTATTTTCCAACAAAAAAGTATTTGACAATGAAACAATAATTAAATTGAAACAGTCACCCAACGACCCCAAGGTAATCTGGAAAGTTATTAGGTCTGTGAACAGAAGACATGTAGTGCACAATATCTCTATAGACCAGTGGTACGAATATTTTCACAGGATAGTTAACATAATGACAACTGGGCTGGCACAAGACAAAATCGTAGACGAGGAACCAATGGAACGAATCAGACGAGCCAGTTTTTAACGATCTTATATATCAAGAGGAAGTTGTATCTAGCATAAATAAGCTTAAAGCTTGTAAAAGTTCTAGTAGTTATATGATACTTGGAGAAATGTTTAACATCCAATGAAACAATTATTGAATTTATGATAGTGCTTTTCAACAAGATATTTGAACCGGGCATTTTTTCAAAACAATGGTGTAAATCCATTATTATTCCAATTAACAAGAAAAAGGGGCTGCTAATCTACCCGATAATTATCGTGGTGTGGCATTAACAAGTGTTGTGAGCAGAGTGTACACATTGATTCTGAATAAGCGACTCTCACGATGGGCAGAAGTTGAAGAAAAACAAGCAGAGGAACAAGGTGGGTTTAGAGCATGGTACATTACAGTTGATCAAATTTTCAATTTATACTCTGTCGTTGAAAAATATTTAGCGAAATATTCTATGCTCTCTGTAAATTTTCGTCGATTTCAGGAAAGCATTTGATTCCGTTGACAGAAATGTCTTATGGCATGTGTTAAGTGGGGTTGATGAAATATGTATAGGACACTTTGGGAGGTTATGACTCAGTCATTGCATGTGTGAGAGATAAGCATTCATATTCTGTTTTTTTTAATTGTCCGAGAGGAGTAAAACAAGGATGTGTACTCAGCCCAGTTATGTTTCTTTTTAGTCAATGAATTAGCCGTAGAATTAATCAGGAAGGGAAGAACGGAGTTCAGATGGTACCAGGACCTTAAGAATTATTTTGATTGGTTTTTGCAGATGATGTCATTTTGTTATCTGATACTGTTGTAGGTTCACAGAACTAGCTGAATAATATGAAAAAAGAAGCTATCAGATTATGTCTAGAAGTAATTCTGGGTAAGACTGCTATCATGGTCTTCCGTAAAGGTGGTAATCTTGGAATAACAGAAAAATGGACTTATGGAAACGAAGAAATAAGAATAACAAACACATACATAAAATACCTAGGCTTGATATATACAACAAAAGGAAGTATGAGTGCTGCCTTTTAAGACATAAGCAGAAACGGTCAGCTGGGGGTTACTGAAATTCAAATATCACAAAGGAAACTACATACAATTGATCCTTTCCTATTCTGCAAACTTTTTGATACTCAAATTGAGCCCATAATTTTTTTTTATTGACTTACGCAGCAGACGTATGGGGGTTAGAAGATACAGGGTTAATAGGAAAAGTACACACTTTTGCCATTAAACGATTCTTTGGGTGTATCACTACACTCTTAAAACAAAACGAGTTACGGAGAAACAGGAATATATCTTTTCTTCGTTCGAACAGTGTTCAATACTGGTTGCGACTGGTAAGACTACCAACTGATAGAATATGTAGGCAACCTTATGATATGTGATTGATATAATTACAAGCAGGCAAATACATCTGGGCATCAACAGTTAGAAACGCTCTAAAAGAAGATGGTTTTGGGATAACATGGCTCTGAGCAGGGGGTTGTATCAGAATTTAGGGACAGACTTGTTTCGAGTTACAAACAAACCTTGCATTGTGAAATTGAAGATAATGAGAAATATGAGTGGTATCGTTCTTTTAAAACTGCGTTTGAAGCGGCGAGGTATCTGTCTTTAATAACGAATCTTTAAAAAATGAGAGAAGATCTGGTAGAGTTTATATGAAGAGTGCATAGTCTAGGCGCTGCAAAAGATTGGTTTTGCAGCGCCTAGACCATGCACTCTTCTCTCTCTCTCTCTCTCTCTCTCTCTCTCTCTCTCTCTCTCTCTCTCTCTCTCTCTCTCTCTCTCCATCACACACACACACACACACACACACACACATACACACACACACACACACACACACACACACACACCACACACACACACACACACACACACACAGGCACACGCACACGCACGCACGCACGCACGCATGCACTCACACACACACACACACACACACACACACACACGCGCGCGCGCGCGCGCGCGCACACACACACACACACACACACACACACACGCGCGCGCGCGCGCGCGCACGCGCGTGCGCGCGCACACACACACACACACACACACACACACACACACACACACACACACACACACACACACACACACACGCCATCCTCCAAGCTTCCCGTCCCCAGCACACATCAACATGCAGACCAGGAAGTTCCGAGCTGCG
Source organism: Conus betulinus (assembly GCA_016801955.1). Lineage (NCBI taxonomy): Eukaryota > Metazoa > Mollusca > Gastropoda > Neogastropoda > Conidae > Conus > Conus betulinus. Next base: position 456,173 of record JADBJO010001200.1, read on the forward strand.
CGAACCTATAAAGTTTGAAGGGGGAAAGTTTTAGAGAGCGCGGAAAGGATTGTATCCAAGCACGAGACGGGATTTAGGGAATGTTCCAAATTGCAGGGAGTTGAAACGGATCTTTAGCCTTGCGTTCGGCTGCTCATGATGGATTTCAAGACATTCTGGAGTCAGATTCAGGACGAAAACTGCTTGAATGGACACGTCATTAGAAAATATAATCAGAAAGATACAGCGGAGCAGAGCAATTAGTTCGAGAAATGCTAAGACTAGATTATAGTGTATTCTTTCCTACAGAGGTATCCATTACAGAACATTAAGAAGTGACCCAAACGTACCAGCCGCCGTGGCGAAGTGGTTAGCGTCGCGGACTCCCGCTGGGGGGTCGTGGGTTCGAATCCCATCAGAAGTCATGTGGGGTTTTTCTGCCCCGGCCGGCTCCTACCCAGAGTTTTGAGTTGCTGCGGACTCAGTTGGGAAGACTGGGACCACACAGTCGAGTTTCATCCACTTAATGGATGCGTTTCTGAGAGTGTGTGCTCAAATTTCCTGACCAACACTGCAGGTGTCTGTATCTCTCAGGCCTGGTTGACACCGGGATATATTATGAAAGGAAGCGTAGAGTACAGCCCTGTCATGTAGTCTCAGACCGAAATGGAAATCCGTAGCATCATCTTAATCATCCTCATTCTCATCGATCAGCATTAAAAAAAAAAAAAAAGGTATCAAATTCTGTGGCCCTTCGTGCCCTGCTCTCATGGTGATCTCAATTTTGATGTCCTTTCCACGTCTGTGGCCTTGGTTTGGTTCCGTCGGGTTCACCGGTATCGGCGAGTCCATGGGTGCTGTCGTTGGACGGGACGTGTTGGCGCCCTCCGGAGGGAAAGCTCACTCACGCCGGCTCCGCGACTAAGCAATTATTGTCGTCAGTAGGGGCTTAGTAGGTGGTGTCCTGCGTATGTTAGATCAGAACAGGCGCCACTGAACACCACCGAAGAGACTCGGCAGTAGTGCAGTGTCTCCTCCGGTGGGGTTGCCTCTTGACGACTTGACATTGACTGCTCCCTGTAGATCGCCGGTGCCGGGGCTGCAGCGGGGCCGACCGGGCTGTGGCTGTGGACGGGGTGTCTGAATGAGCGGCGTGGGTGCACTGCCTCTGAGGTGGCGCAGAGGTTGGGACAGCAAAAAAAAAAAAAAAAAAAAAAAAAAAAAAAAAAGTGACCTAACGTAGTCTTCCAAAGACAGGGCGAGCTGTACTAGATTTCCTTTATCTGGAATCTGTCCACCTTTATATTTTTGGAGTTGTCAGTTCACGATGAATCGAAGCACAATGGAAC
>JADBJO010001200.1:462500-469465 GCA_016801955.1 Conus betulinus
GTAACTGAAAAAATCAGATACGCATATTTCAATCTGATATATTTATAGTTTTGCAGGTGCGCATATTTCAACCTGACATATTTGATCATGTAGCTACTACGTGCTATTTCTTTGTTTTGCTTCACATATTTCCACCGATATTTATTCTGGTGTTGTTTCGTATCATTAATCACACACAACCTGGCGTATCTTTCTTTTTTTTTGGGTTCAGCTAATCATTTCAGTATTTTGCTATCAAAAGGGAGGAGGGATATTGAAGTGGAATGGCAGGAGACGGAGGATGTGATGACTATCTCATGGGTGGGGGTGAGGGAGAGGGTGGAAGAAGCTGAGAGCTACAGAGGTAGCAATACATTTTTGCTGTCTTTCTTGTTACATTTCAAAAGTTTACTTTATATCGGTATATATATATATATATATATATATATTTTTTTTTTTTTTGCAGGACTGTATTTCGTCTTCACGACAAAATCTTACAAAGTTTGTCGTGGCAAAGTTCCTTTTATGATTTTTTTTTTGGGGGGGGGGGGGGGGGGGGGGGGGGGCAGTGTTTCTACCTGACACTTATGACTTTGCGTGCCATGTTTCAGCTGATATCTATTTGATCATTCCGCCTCATATATTTCAACTTAGGTTTCATGTTACTGTGTAGTTCTAATCCCCGTAGCCTTAGTCTAACATCGAAGCTCATTAAATCATATTTGAAGGAAAGGGGGGAAAGACTCTGCCAATATTGCTCTCGTATGGTCCCTTCCACACCTCCGTCACGACCCTTCCCACGCCAAACACCCCCCCCCCCTCCCCCCTGCCCACGGCCCTCTTCCCTTCTTTCCCCCAGTTTCACCGTTCCCTCACTCCGTTTCTTGACTCTTTGTTAATCTCCTCGACTTTCCTTTTCAAAACGCTGTGTTTGCTTTTCTTCTACGCCTCTCTTTTTATGCTGAGTGTTGTTCCATGTTTTCAAGCAAAACAAACATTCTTGAGTATTCGAATACATTTGTTCACAGTCACTGTTTTCTGGAGTGTCTGAGACAAAATTATGCTTCATTTTTTCGGCAGTTTTTGTTGTTTTCCATTGCGTGTTAATAATGCTTCGATCTGATTGATAGCTTGTGTGTTGAAACTTTTTGAAACTTTGTACTGTAGTGGATGTTTTGTACTGTCTCTGTCGGTCTCCGTGTGTGTGTGTGTGTGTGTGTGTGTGTGTGTGTGTGTGTGTGTGTGTGTGTGTGTGTGTGTGCGTGCGTGCGCGAGTGCGTATGCGTGCGTGCGCGAGTATATGTGCGCTAACACGCGTGTGTGTCTCTATGTGCGAGCGCGCGCGCGTGTGTGCCTATGTCTTTGTGCGTGTGTGGTGTGTGTGTGTGTGTGTGTGTGTGTGTGTGTGTGTGTGTGTGTGTGTGTGTGTGTGTGTGTATCTGTGTATGCGCGCGCGTGTGTGTGTGCATGTCTTTGTTTCCGCGCGCGCGCGCGCGCGTATGTGTTTTGTGTGTGTCAGCGGGTCCGCGCGCGTGTGTGTGTTCTGTGTTCTATAAGTGTACCAAAATGATGTATGTTTTGAGAACTGCAGCAACATTGACACACAGCAGCATCAACAAGAACAAGAACAACAACACGTGGATTGTCGAAGATGTTTTTTGTGTTGTAATTGTGAACCCACGCCTTGTAGTCTGAGTCCTCTTTGGATTAATTGAAATACATTTTTTAATGTCTTCAGTTTCCTTCTGTTACCTGATATTTGTTTAATTAACTACCTTCATTCTGTGACTTTCTTTTGATACGTTGACTCAAAATTGAGATATCTTATTTGATAAAAAAAAAAATAATAAATAAGGGGGATGGAATTTCTCCTAGTCATGATCATATTCCTTTCCTCTGAAATCTTCCCCGTAACCCTCTCACTCCCCGCCCCTTCCTACTCTATCTGCATCATGTCCCCACGGGAAATCTCTGGTGGAATTGCCATCTTTTTTGAGACTTGTCCTTTTCTGAAAAGTCGATTCAATTCCATTAGATTGCCGCAGTTGATATTGTTTTTTCTCTGCTTATTTTGTCCGCTGTATAATGTTGGAAACGATGTTCTGTTTTGGACTGTTTTTCAAAGCTTGATTTGATTTATGCGTAGAGTTCTGAAACTCTTTTTAATCAACAACAACTTGAATTGATTTGTTCTCCGCCCCCCCCCTCTCCCCCGTACCTCCCTCCCCCATCTCTCTTTCCGTTAATCCGTTAAACAAAGAATGTCAAAAAATGTACATTGTATATGCATATCACTGATCACATTCTTTTCATGTAACTCAATGAAAAAAAAATTCATTACAAATACGTCTGCACAGCCTGTTCAAAATGTTTTCCTGTCAGCAAGTGAAACATATCTTTTCTTTTTGCACTTTAGCTAAAAGTTCAACTGGCAAATACTTATAATAGATAACAGTCAGTGGTGAGATGAGACAGAAGAGTTATGTGTTTTTTCTCTCTTTTTTTTTTTAGTCTTTGATTAAGTGGATTTTCTATTTTTGTGTTATAGTTGTAGACAAGTTCATTCTTTTGACTCTTTGTGTTAACCTTTTTTCCCGGCCCCCCGATTTTTTCGTCTAATATCACGTAATATGGGAAAAACAATAACAAAACAACAACAACAACAACAACAACAACACACACCACACACACACACACACACACACACACACACACACACAAACACTCACTCACACACACACACACACACACACACACACACACACACACACACACACACACACACACACACACACACACAAACACACACACACACACACCACATACACACACACACACAGACACACAGACACACACACACACACACACACACACACACACACACACACACACACACACACACACACATACACACAAGCGCGTGCGCGCATGCACGCACGCACGCACGCACACACACATACACACACACACACACACACACACACACACACACACACACACACACACACACACACACACACACACACACACACACACACACGCACACCCTTATCTTTATCCCTCGGCCAAATTTTTTTTTTCTTTTTCTTTTTTTAGTATAACATATGTATCTATTAAAAAGTACCTTCTGTCTTATCTGTCTGTCTATCTATCTATCCATCTGTTTGTCTATCTATCCTCCCCTCCCACCGCCATCCTGCCCATACCAAACCCCCGCCTTCCCATTCGCTCCTAGTTCTGCTGCTGACATCATGAAGTACTGTGTTAAGCGAAAAGTGCCTGTTTGTTTTAGGTTTAAATACAACCATTTAACAGGAAGGAGTTGAGTTGCTAGACAGATTTGAGGAAATAGGGGGTAGGGTAGGGGGGGGGGGGGGAGGTGGGAGAAAGAGGGGGGTAAATTGAAAATGTCAAAACGAAAGAAGTAAAATGTCACTGAGGACACGCGTTGAGAGAGAGAGAGAGAGAGAGAGAGAGAGACGGAGAGAGAGAGAGAGAGAGAGAGAGAGAGAGAGAGAGAGAGAGAGAGAGAGAGAGTATCGATTGGGGATAATTGTAGGAATTAATATTTGATCACAAGAAGATTTTTTGTTTGTCCTCTCCTTTGTTTGTCCTCTCCTTTAGTTTGGATTCTAGTTATTCTGCTTTATCTCATTAAATTTCTGCAAGAAACAGATGACTCGCCGTTTTCAAGTGAGCGAGTGGCACACAGGTGAACTTCCGAAAGAGGGAACAGAAAACAGAGTGTGCCCCTAAACGCATGCAACCGCATGATCGTGCATGCGACTGCATTATGCTGGTGCTCAGGCACACACGCCAACTGCATTATGCACGTGCTCAGGCACACATGCCAACTGCATTATGCACGTGCTCAGGCACACATGCCAACTGCATTATGCACGTGCTCAGGCACACATGCCAACTGCATTATGCACGTGCTCAGGCACACATGCCAACTGCATTATGCACGTGCTCAGCACACATGCCAACTGCTTTATGCACGTGCTCAGGCACAACATGCCAACTGCTTTATGCACGTGCTCAGGCACACATGCCTGCGAGCGTGTACGGACCGTTTGATGAGTGATCGGATACGTGTGTATGAATTTGCTCAGTAGAGTGGAGCTTGTGCGTCTGTATACGTGTACGAGTGTTGTTTGCGTGTTTGTGTGCGCGTACCATCGGGTGCAGCTCGGTCTATCTGTCTGTCTGTCTGTCTGTTTCTCTGCCTCTTTCTGACTCTGTCTGTCTGTCTGTCTGTCTGTGTCTGTCTGTCTGTCTGTCTGTCTGTCTGTCTGTCTCTCTCTCTCTCTCTCTCTCTCTCCTCTCTCTCTCTCTCTCATAAAAGGACTTGAAAAGCTGCTTGGATGTGGCTATGAAAGACATGTGAATTTAACTCATGTTTGTACTCTAACAACTAATCTTCAGATCACACACTGCCATTTTCCTCATTCTCCATAGTTCTAAAATTGTCCACACAATCAAGGCCACAGTTCCAGCTAAACTCCACATGCAAATGTCAAGAATCAACACGGTCTCCAATATGTAAATGACAATGACTTGAAAACAGCCCTTTGGTGATTATCAAATAATCAATTGCACTATTACCATGTGATGAAACATACGTAAACTGACCATCAAAACCAACATGAACATAAATTCAACACAGACTGAAACAAAGTTATTGATAAACAGACCTTTTGACTGCAGGTTCAAATGATCAATATTATTATCATCGACAGGCCTTTTCAATCGATGTCTGCACTTCTCTAGATATATTTGTTAAAGCTTTGTATGCCGCTGCTGCCTCCATGATTCGGACTATAGGCAATGAGAAGAAACACGTAAATGAATGGTATGGTTAACAATGCGCTCAAAAGAAAAAAAAACCCTGCTTACCTAAAACTATTCCAGAAGTCAAAAAAGAGTTATGCACAGCATAGAGATAAGTATGTCGATGAAAGGAGACAATACAAAGAACATCTATTTTCCAACAAAAAAGTATTTGACAATGAAACGGTAATTAAATTGAACAGTGACCCAACGACCCCCAAGGTAATCTGGAAAGTTATCGCTCTGTGAACAGAAGACAAATGTGGTGCACAATATCTCTATAGACCAGTGGTACGAATATTTCCACAGGATAGTTAACATGATGACAACTGGGCTGGCACAAGACAAAATCGTAGACGAGGAACCAATGAAACGAATCAGACGAGCCAGTTTTTTAACGATCTTATATATCAAGAGGAAGTTGTATCTAGCATAAATAAGCTTAAAGCTTGTGAAAAGTTCTAGTAGTTATGATGCTTGGAGAAATGTTTAACATCCAATGAAACAATTATTGAATTTATGATAGTGCTTTTCACAAGATATTTGAACCGTGGGGTCTAAGCGGGCATTTTTCAAAACAATGGTGTAAATCCTTATTATTCCAATTAACAAGAAAGGGGGTGCTAATCTACCCGATATTATCGTGGTGGGTGGCATTAACAAGTGTTGTGAGCAGAGTGTACACAATTGATTCTGAATAAGCGACTCTCACATGGGCAGAAGTTGAAGAAAAACAAGCAGAGGAACAAAGGTGGGTTTAGAGCATGGTAAGTACATTACAGTTGATCAAATTTTCAATTTATACTCTGTCGTTTGAAAAATATTTAGCGAAATATTCTATGCTCTCTGTAATTTTCGTCGATTTCAGGAAAGCATTTGATTCCGTTGACAGAAATTGTCTTATGGCATGTGTTAAGTGGGGGTTGATGGAAATATGTATAGGACACTTTGGGAGGTTATGACTCAGTCATTGCATGTGTGAGAGATAAGCATTCATATTCTTTTTTTTTTTAATTTGTCCGAGAGGAGTAAAACAAGGTGTGTACTCAGCCCAGTTATGTGTTCTTTCTTTTTAGTCAATGAATTAGCCGTAGAATTAATCAGGAAGGGAAGAACGGAGTTCAGATGGTACCAGGACCTATGAATTATTTTGAGTTGGTTTTTTTTTGCAGATGATGTCATTTTGCCTATCTGATACTGTTGTAGGTTCACAGAACTAGCGGAATAATATGAAAAAAAGAAGCTATCAGATTATTCTAGAAGTAATTCTGGGTAAGACTGCTATCATGGTCTTCCGTAAAGGTGGTAATCTTGGATAACAGAAAAATGGACTTATGGAAACGAAGAAATAAGAATAACCAACACATACATAAAATACCTAGGCTTGATATATACAACAAAAGGAAGTATGAGTGCTGCCTTTTAAGACCTAAGCAGAAACGGTCAGCTGGGGGGTTACTGAAATTCAAATATCACAAAGGAAACTACATCACAATTGATCCTTTCCTATTCTGCAAACTTTTTGATACTCAAATTGAGCCCATAAATTTTTTTTTATTGACTTACGCACGCAGACGAGTATGGGGGTTAGAAGATACAGGGTTATAGGAAAAGTACACACTTTTTGCCATTAAACGATTCTGGTGTGTATCACTACCACTCTTAAACAACACAAAACGAGTTACGGAGAAACAGGAATAATATCTTTTCTTCGTTCGAACAGCAGTAAAACAATGTGTTCAATACTGGTTGCGACTGGTAAGACTACCAACTGATAGAATATGTAGGCAACCTTATGATATGTGATTGATATAATTACAAGCAGGCAAATACATCCTGGCATCAAAACAGTTAGAAACGCTCTAAAAGAAGATGGTTTGGTGATAACATGGCTCTGCTGAGCAGGGGGTTGTATCAGAATTTAGGGACAGACTTGTTTCGAGTTACAAACAAACCTTGCATTGTGAAATTGAAGATAATGAGAAATATGAGTGGTATCGTTCTTTTAAAACTGCGTTTGAAGCGGCGAGGTATCTGTCTTTAATAACGAATCTTTAAAAAATGAGAGAAGATCTGGTAGAGTTTATATGAAGAGTGCATAGTCTAGGCGCTGCAAAAGATTGGTTTGCAGCGCCTAGACCATGCACTCTTCT
>JADBJO010001201.1:0-33270 GCA_016801955.1 Conus betulinus
ATCCATTTGTGGTATCCAGTCCTGTTTCCAGGTCTTTGGCGCAACAGAACTTTGGTTTTCAGATCTGTGTAAGGGGTAGATGATCTGGAAAATTCATCATTTGTAGCATTCTTGACAAGATGACTAGCCTCCTCATTGCCTCTAATGTCTATATCATCAGGAGCCCAAGTGAGAATAATGTACTAACAATCATATTTCAGAGATATTAAAAGTAAACTTCAGGATTTACTGTGGTTAAAATTTTACCATCAGTGGCCTCAAGAGCAGGAATGGAGTAAGAAAGGTTAAAAGTCTTTATGGTTACTGATTGACTATCTTGAATGCTAGCCTGTGAGTTCAGCAATATAGATGGAGCTGTTAGCGTTTTTGAAAATTCTCGAGCAAAAGCAGTTGAGCAGTACACAGCAGAAGCAACTCTTTTGTCAGACATGAACTGTCAGTAAATATTCTATGAAAGGATGGAAACATAAAGAAAGCTCTGCAAAAATGTCCTGTTTACAAAACAGCTGGTGGAAAACAAAGACAAAGACAAAGTGAGTGAAATAAAATACATTCCCTGAATTACCAGCAGTTCTAAGGAATATGTTGAAGGCAGGAATACGATTTTAAGTTGAAAGAGTCTCTGACATCCCCATGGGCGCAAGCTTAAGTATGGCTCTAAACAATTCATCATCTATATTTTTCTTTTAATATGAACAAACCATAACACATGAACACACACAAATGAAGCTCATATGTGACAGTGACAAAACGTCGTGTTGGCATACCCTTGTGTGTTTGATTGGAGAAATAAACCATCCAAAACATTTTCTTTTTTTGGGGGTGGTGTACTTTTGTTGCTTGTATCTTAAAGAGACAGTTGCCACAATATCGGGGAGATATAAAAGATCGTGTCGATAAAACTGAATTTTATTTAAAAAAAACAGCCGAAATCGGCCATGCCGAAATGGGACATCCACCGACATACCGCAAACAACATGTCCCTACAGCCCTTGCAGAGTCGTAACGAAAACTTGAACACATGAAATGATGAAACTACATTTCCGTCAACCTTTTCGTCCTGAAATCACTTTCACTTGCTCTTTGGTGAAGTTTAAGTCGAATTCAAAAGAATACTTGGTAGGATGTGGTTCGTCATGTCCTGGAGACATGCCCTTTTAACATCTCACTACTGCCTTCTAATTTACTGGGACCGATCCAACGTTTCGTATTCTGAAAACCGAAGAGTGTCATTGACACAGTATATCCACTGATTTAGCGGTTTGGTCAGCATATTTTTCAAAAGCAGAACAAATTTACCGTGCACTCAGTTCATGTCCGATCGACATCACCGACCTTTTGGGGATGAAAGTCTACCAGACTTTTTGTTTCAGCCATTTGCAATTTGTATCCCTTCGCCAGGTCACGTGTTTTTCAACGGAAACGAAACCGGGAGCAGACGATGTTAGAAAGAAGAACCGGTAAGTGTTTATAATGTCCACTACTGTTTACATCGACACAACTGACACTGAGAACCGCACATGAATAAAATGTAATAAAAACCATTTCTGATTGGCCTCGTGGTGAACGATAATTGCCTTTAAGACATGTGCGAAACAATGTTTAACACGAAAGTGCCAACCGCTACGCAGGCGCGTAGCAGACATTCTAATACGGCTTCGATTCCCACCACTTTAGAGTAATTTCCGTCAGCTCCACTGCAACTGCTGACCCCACCAAGGAAATGTCTGAAACCACATCTGACACTTCCGTTTTACGTATAAGCAAGTAAAACCGATCATAAGCGATACAAATTAGATTTGCTTATTTTTATGTTTTATGACGTTTCTGACTGTGATAGAGGGGGCGTCTCAATAGTCAGTTATTTCGATATTGTAAACTCACGGTCAGTTGTGAATATTTTGCTAAAGTTTTAGCATTGTGTTGTTCAACGTGCATCATTTCATAAAGATGTTGCATCTTATCATGCATAATTTTGAGTGAAAAGTAAGAATTTGATATAAAAATAATTGCTATAACTGTTAGAATGACAGATCAAGTGTTAAAAGTGTAAAAACATAGTTTTAATTTGAAATCAGAATCAAGGCATTCTGAGTTATTATCATTATCATTTTTTTGTTTGTTTTTTTATATTTCATTCAACTGAAATTCCTGGAGTAATATTTCATTCCATCCATAAACCACTCAATAAACCACTCACACACCCACCACACAAACACACACACGCACGCACGCACGCACGCACGCACGCACGCACGCACACACACACACACACACACACACGCATCCTTTTCATTAACATTGCATTTAACATCTTTTTAAAGGTTTGCGAGACTTGATCACTCCTGCCAAGCCTTGCAAGCAAAGCAAGAGCAATGCACAGAAGTGCAGGGATTACAGAGCTGCCCTCAAGACGGATCCCGAAAGATGGGCAGATCACAAGTTAAAGGACAACGCACGGAGCCGCAGAAACTATTATCGTGTCCGCACTGAAGACGAGCTGCAACTACGCCGAGAAAAATCAAGACAGCGATGCAAGCTGTACAGGTGTGATTTTTTTTTTTTTTTTTTTTTTGATAGTTATAACTGTGGTCTGGAGGTAAAAGCAAAAAAAAGTCAGCACAAAAAGGAAAACCTGATTGTTGAATAGAAATTCCAAAACCTGAAATGTTGAAAGTAATGTTCTGTATTTTCTGGTATTCTTTTCCTTTTTCTATTTTGTTCTTATTTCTTTAAGTTAAGCTTGCATGAGATACATTATGATCAAATTGACTGAAACAGGATAACAAAACAACCGAGGAAGAAAAAAACTTCGAACCCACTGGAGAGATGAGGAACTGAGTATTTCGACTTGTAGAATCTTCAAAGCAAACAACATTTTTTGTTTGCTTTGAAGACTCTACGAGTTGAAGTACTCAATTCCTCATCTCTCCAGTGGGTTCGAAGTTGTTTTTTTCCTCCGTTGTTCTGTTATCCTATTTTGAAAGAACCCAGACAGTCTAACTTCTTTTATATACTGACTGAAACAGGTTACAGAGGAAACGTGTTTTAAAAAAATCCCATATTATTGTCCTTTTTTTTTTTGAAAGTATTAGAAGATGTTAAAAACAGGTCTCCTCATGTTGTTTCAAGAACATAGCATTTGAAGATTTCAGGATTCTTTTTTGTTTTTTGTTTTGTGTTGTTTATTTTAATACATCTTCTACTTTATTTCATTGAAATTTTGTACTGATTTCAGAGAGAAGAAGAAAGCACAGCAGACCAGCAGTAATACAGTCAAACCAAAGCCAAAACTAAACATGCTATTACGGAGCAAAGAGCGGCATGGAGTCAGCAGAAGAGATTGCAGCGTCAGCAATGGACAGCCCAGAAATGGCGACGCCACAGGGAAAAAATGTCGACGACAATACCAGGGAAAAAAAAAAAAGGCAGAAACAGCTCAGTAAGTCCTTTTCTTTACAGTATTCAAACTAGAATCCTAAAGTGTATAATAGCGACAAGGAGGAGACGGGCACAAACAGCTTGAACATCATGAATCAGTGTATCTGCTGGGTATGTCTGGTATAGTTGTGTTGCTTGTTCATATCAACATATTCAGTGCGTACAACTTACTTTGCAATGTTCAAAGAAAATTTCAATGATAACAATGGTAATAATGATCAGAACATGGTCCTAAGTGAAAACAAGTAAAAAAAAAAATGTTTCAATACAATTACACACAACTGTAATGGGTTCAACATTGTGATATTGCATATGTTCATTCTTCAAGTAGAAATAGTATGATTTTTTAAGTTTCATCACAAATCTGCACTGAAAGTACAAATAGCCTCACGCAAAGATACACTCGAATATGCGCGCAAACACACACACACACACACACACACACACACACACACACACACACACACACACACACACACACGTTTCACTTTTTATGTTTTAGATGAAAATCAGAAGAAGAGGGCAGAAAACTGTGAGACGGCAGCACTTCAGGAAGGGCAGCCGTCTTCCTCCCTACAGATGATGTCAACACTTCAGGAAGGACAGCTGTCTTCCTTCCCTGAGATGATTTTTACCTCACCCTCTCCTACACAGTCTTCTTCGAACCAACCTGTTCTGTCTTCCTCACTCTTTTCAACATGTCAGTCCACTCCAAATCAAAGTCATGTTCCAGTCACCAAGGAAAGAGAGCGAAAAGCTCTGTACAGAGCTAAAAAGTACTTGCAGAAACTGAATGCTTCTGCTCTGCAAAAGTTGCTGGACAGCATGAAAAAGAGTCCAAAATCAACACCCAAAATAAGAAAGCCTGCCACTCTGTCACCCTCTCCAATGAGTGTGAAATGTGCACTCTATAAGAAAATAAGCATGCTTCAGTGTAAAAGAAGCAAAAGGTGCCTTCATGCAAGAAGGCTCTTTTTAGATATTCTGACTCCTCCTGAAAAGGAATTTCATCAGATAGAAGAAGATACATCTAATATATATAAAAGAAAGATGACAAAATCTGCAACAAAAGCAGCAATAGAATATCTAGATGAAGTTGCAGTAGACATGCCAGGGAAGAGGACAATTTCAAAAAAGGACTCTTCAGCAGAAGAAGATACTCCCAAAAAAGATGAAGAGGCTGCACAGGGACTTCAGGGAGAAACACCCTGAGCACAAGACCAGCCTCAGGACCTTTTATCGTCACTTGCCATCCAATATTCTGTCATCAAGCAAGTTGACATACAGGCAGTGTCTCTGCGAGACATGCGCCAATGTTGATTTAAAGTTGGATGTGGTGAACACCATCACTGAGCTGCCAGTTGATGGGAGAGATGTTGCTTCAGAAAGCACTCTTTGTCCAACACCAACCCTGGCATGCCTAGATCGGGAATGCAGTCTTTGTGGGGTAGACAAGTTCATTAATCAGCTTCATGACAATCTGAAGCGACCATTATCCGAAGCAGTTTCTTGAAAAAGCTGGGATATGGTTAAGACTGAAACAGGCAGAGAAGAAGAGACTTGTTGAAAAAAACAAGACTGTGGAAGATCTTCTCCAAGATCTGATGAAAGATCTCCAGAAGTTCTCGAAACACCTTTTTTGTGTTCAGATGGCAGTTCTTGCAGTTCAAAACCCTGAAAGCAAATCTTCCATCACAGTGTGCCATTGCCATCTGTGATTTTTCCGAAAACTTTCTGTGCAAAAACCAAGATGAAGTTCAGTCGGGCCATTGGGGATACAGGCAAGTGACTGTCCATCCAACAGTCCTCCACTACCAATGTCCCATATGCCCTGAGATGGTGACGGATTATCTGATCTATCTCTCAGATGACCTCACCCATGATGCCAATATGGTAAAAACCATCCTCGATGACACAAACAGATATCTGGAGGCCATGAACAGGAAATTCCAGAAACTATTCGTTTTTTCTGATGGCTGCGCAGCTCAGTATAGGAGCAAACTTCCATTCTTTCATCTTGCAAATGCAAGCAATCCCATCAAAATGGAGAGATACTTCTTCGGGAGCTGGCCATGGCAAAAGCGCCTGCGATGCCTGTGGTGGAGTGATCAAGAGGGCAGTGGATGAGGACATTCGCACACGTGAATGTATCATTCAGAATGCAGCAGCAATGTATGCTCACTGCCAGACTCACTACACTCTGGCGCCATCCTCCAATGAACCAATCAGTTGTTGTCACACAAGAAGGTCTTTCAGGCTGGTTGCAAAAAAGGACATCAACAGGTTCATTTCCTCTGCATCACTCACAACTTTACCTGGCACTCTTCAGCTGCATGCAGTGAGAAAAGCTGATCGCAATGTCCTGGAAGTCCGTAAACTGGCCTGTTTCTGTCCTGCTTGTCTGCAGGACGACAAAGACAACTGCGTCAACAAAGACTTTGTGAAGTCTTGGCAGATCATTCGGCTCAGGGCTCCAAATGAATTGTGCACATCCATCACTGAGGATGTTCCAAGGGGAGATACAGAATCAAACCCAAAGATGGAAAATATGCAAAAAATAGATATCGGAGAATTCTATATTGTTGACTGGCATGGGAAAGAGTATGTGGCAAAGACAGAGTACACAAATGTTGATACTGCCACTCATACTGACATGGTTGGGCTAAGCTTCATGGCTGAAACCAACAACAGTGGGCAGTACTACTGGCCCCAGAAAGAAGACACTTCTTATGAGCCCGTCTCATTGATTAAGAGAAAAGTGTCCCTTGAATTAGACCTGCGCAACAGCACACAAAGAAAACAACTGTACTACATCAAATGAATGATATGATACAGTTGTTTTTTCTTTGTGCTGTTGGAAAACAGTGATACTGAAGGAGGATGGATGGATAGAATCTAGTTTAATGTCCCGTCACACAAATTGGTGATTGAAAACATTTTGAAATGACCCTTTTTTTTTTATTGAGATGTCATCCTGAGAGAGAGAGAGAGAGAGAGAGAGAGAGAGAGAGAGAGAGAGAGAGAGAGAGAGAGACAGACAGACAGACAGACAGACAGAGAAATTTAGTATAATAAAAGAAATGGAGAGAATCCACAAAGGGGAGTGGGAAGAGAATTAAATGATATAAAGAGAAAGCAGCAAAGAAAAAATATGGCCTAACTGGATGATCTGTAGTGCTTAAAGATAAAAGGAAAAAAAAAAAAATTGGTTAATTATGCTGAATGATGTTTTTGACTGCATATATACGTACATTACATGATACAGTTCCTGTGAAGCTGTCTTTTCTGATTTGCTTTCAAACAAAGGAATGATCTCTGATAGAACCTTGTAAACTTTTGTGTCAGTCATACTGTAGCATTGTGCATAGCTTTCTTGATTGTTTATGAACTGATCTGTTTAGAATTCAACATTAAGTTGTTCCAATGACCATTTATGAATGGTTTCCTGCAAACATGTGGACTGCAGTGGCCAATGTACCAAAGCAACTGTATTTAGAAGGGATTGTCCCTTCTATTTTTCATATCTGATTGACTTGAAAATAAATAAGTATGGCTTGACCATCCTGTTTGCTTTTTAAACTTATTTTATTCATGTTTTTATTGCATTTATGCCTACTGTTGTGAAAAAAAAAAGATTCCACTGTTCTTCTTATGTCCACACACAGAAAAGTGTTACAACTGACACTTCTCCATTGTTTCAAGAATTAAATGAATGAAACACACACACTGACTGCTTGTGAGTGCTTACTTTTTCTTTGAAATGAGCAGGCTGACTTGTTTTATGTTCCTTAGCAGCTGTAGTGGATGTTTACACAATACATCACAATGTACAAACATGAGCTGGTGTCAAATGTAATGACAGACATGAAAATCTACCTCCTTCTTCACTTGCAAACTGACAAAACTGCTGACTTTAAACATCATCTTAGTAATATCATCCAGTATTCAAGAAAGCCGAAGTTTCAAAACCCTTGCTCTGGTATACTGTACTGTTGTAGATACTTTTCATGTCCAGCAACACAACTGATTTATCACTGGGTGATCTGATGTTTTTCGTGTCATCAGAAAAATTATAATACAAGTTATCTTTTTTCATGTTATTTTCATGTATGTGAAGGGTGTAACTTTCAAGAATTACAGAAATTTTCACCTGTTTCCAGTTTTGAAATTCTATGACCCGAGTCCCATTTTTTGCACGACCTTTTGTCACTGTCACACATATCAAAGTGTGAAAGACTAAGACAGCACCCCTAATAATCCAGGCCTGTCAGCATGTGATCACAAAACTCACCATCTCCAGCCACACATTGTCCAGGTCTGTGTGTCTCTGATTTTTTGTTCATGTTGATCAGCCAGCGACCTCCCTGCTTGTTTAGTGGATCTTCCCACATGGGCTGAATCCCATCCTGGGTCATACACATAAACAAAAAATATCAATCTTTAGTTCTGATTGAACTACAATGACATGCCCCTCCATCAAAATCAAAACAGCTCAAAAAACTTTGATGTCAATATTGAATGCAAAACAATACATAATGAGCTTCTGTCACTGTTTGCCATAAAGTATAAATGACAACAAATACAAAAATCAAGAAAACCCCAACTTCTGCAGTTTCATACATAATTGAAATCAGCGTCTTCTTGGACTTGTTTCTAACAGAGAGGAATCCCTCTAAAACAGCCTTGAAATTGTCAAGAAAATTCAGTCTTTGTCAAGATGGGTGTTTACAGGGAGGTACCATTGTTTGCTTGGAAGTTCATGTAATGGGAAATCCAGAAATGTGAAGTGAGTATTATACTACATTTGGCTAGTTACTTGCACTATGTCAGATTATATGCCATGTACAGCAACTCAGCTAACTTTGTTTGACCAGACTGCGGTTAACACAATATTACAACCCTAACACCACCAAACGTCCAGTCTATAGCATCTTCCATTCCCATATTCTATCATCTATGGTCCAAATGACATAGCCTACGCCATATGTGGTGCAATACAAAGAAGAAAGGGCTGGAATGAGAGTCTGACATGGTTTACGTGTGCTGTCATACATACAGTATAAAACAATCTCCCTATTTTAGCAGTAAACTGTACCATGTCAAACTAATATTTGAATTCAAAGTATGAGGATGATGATGCTCTACTGGTCTGCAGGAGGTGGGAGTCATGCCAAGCTGGCAGAGTTAGCAGCAGAGAGATACCCCTTCAAACAGGTCTTTTCCAAGCACTGGAAGGCCACTTTGCCGAGGTGGGGATGATCCTAATTTCAAGCACCATTCCAGTCAAGGGCAGAAATATACTTCAAGTGTGTTAACAGCCTTCAAGATGGTTTGGAGATGCATCTCAAGAGAATGCCTGCTGCACTGTCCCGGTTCCTCTCCTTAACAGGGATCAGTACATGGCCTGGAAGAATCAGCAGTGTCAGTATCTTGGAAGAATCAGTGGCACTTGTATCTCTCCCAGAAGAAGTGCAGAGATCTTTTTTTTTATTAAACAAAACCAGGTCTCAATGTTAGTTCCATCCCATTTCTGCTTCCATCTGCATGGTTTGAGAGTGAAAAGGGTCTACCTCCCATCTTTTCATCCAGTATCCATCAACTTCTCATTCTTACAGCATTTTGAGGATTTTCAACTAGAATCCAGGTTGTCAGAAAGACTGCTTTTCCTTCATATTCTGATGACCGAATCAGCGAAAATAGTATTCATTCAATTCCCTTTTGAGGTTCTCAACCTGATCATTTGAACGGGAGCAAGAGCTGAAGAAACTCAAAGCATTCCTTGCTCTCATTAGTCCTAGTATCAGTCACTGTTGGTGAACAAAGCCTTGTCAAAACAGAGACACACATGTCAAAGTTGGGGGAAGAAAGGAAGAGTGAAGAAATGGTAACCTGCGAGGAATCAAGTGCAAAAAAAAACAAAAAACAATCCAATAACTTAAAATTTGGTAAGAAAGGTAACGTAAGCCACAACCTGTAAAAAAAAAACACTGTTACAAGATATGGAAAATGGATAACAAGTACAAAAACCTAATGAGCATCTTCGTTGGTGTTTGGCAGTGGAACAAGGGATTGGCAATGGAAGTCATGACTGAATGAAAGTGTGGCAAAATGAAGTGTCTTAATACTTTGCTAACTGAACAATTTGGCCAAACTGAGCCAGCAAATTTTCCATGGCTTGCACAATGTATAGACTGAATGCTACAGTATTACAGTGGCAAACATATAATGTGACAGTTAATAAGTTATATTAATATACACATAAACAACAGAAATCTCTTTCACACCATTCCTCACAAGGGTCAGATGTTCTGCTGCAAACAAGAAAAGTGTGTGTGTGTGTGTGTGTGTGTGTGTGTGTGTGTGTGTGTGTGTGTGTGTGTGTGTGTGTGTGTGAGGGAGAGAGAGAGAGAGAGAGAGAGAGAGAGAGAGAGAGAGAGAGAGAGAGAGAGAGAGAGAGAAAGAGACAGAGACAGAGATAGCGACACACACTGACACAGAGAGAAAGAGTTCATAAGTGTGACTCAGTATATCTAGGTTATGTGTATGACTATGTAAGTCATGTGTATGTTTCTCTGCTTATGTTCATGTATGTTCACATCATATATGTGTCTGGGTATGTGCACATGTGAAGTACATGTTTTTTTAGTGTGGACACTGAGACATGCTTTCTCTCTCTCTGATTTTCCATTATTCAAGTAAATGTTCTGGGTTCCAAGATCCATCAGATGGCAGTAAAAATGTCAGCATGGAAGATACACAAAATCAGTGAGGCATTTGATCTCTTGTCGCATTTGCCCACATACCAGTGTCGTATTTGCCCGCACCCTGCCGTATTTATGCATGCGCACACACACACACTTGCTTTGGTTGTAGTGTCTGCCGCTAATCTGCACTTCTTGTTCTCCAAATAGGAAAGAGCTGTAGCCACCAGAACTGGCGTAGTTCAACTTCAAAAACACCAGCCAGTCATAAAGCCTGTTGCATTTGAACAAATGAACGCAAGCTACCTTGACCAGACAAGTTGCAACTGTCACATATACCCTAATACAAGTTTACTGGGTAAGGTAAGGGATGATTGTCATCAAAATCACTTACCTTAAAAACAGAGTAATCACAACCCGTATTTATTTTGCTGGCTTTCAGAATATGGTTGTAGAGACTGAAAAAGACAACCAAAGCATATCAATAACAAACTAAGAAATGTCATCTAAATCAAAAGTCAATTCATATTTATCTAAGCTTCATATTATAGACCTACTACAATTTCATAGTTATCAAATACAGCCACTGTATTTGTTTAATATGGATGAAACGGGCATGGAGATGGGGGAAATGTGAAAAGTATTTATTACATGAAACAGACCAAAACAAGGAAGCCTGCCTGGGTGAAAGCTGGTATGAAAATTAACCACAAAAGCGAGGCGAGGGGGAAGGGGGGGGGGGGGGGGGGGGGGGGAGAATTTTTGCCCATTTATAAGAATTAAAAAAATTACCAGCTTCTGGGAACCACTGGTTAGCACCATCAACTACTGGCTGTGAGATCATGGGTTTGATTCCCATGAGAGCCATTCATCAGTAGGATTTTTCTGCCATAGCCAGCTCCTACCCGGAGACGAGTTTGCTTTGGGTTCAGCTGGGAAGACTGGGATTACACAACTGAGTTCCACTGACTTTACATATGTGTCTCTGACTGCGCATGTTGCTCAAAGTTCTGACCAAAACTGCATATGGTATGTCTTTGCCTCTGGCCTGGCTGACACCAGGATATATTATACAATATAAGGTAAGTATAGAGTACATCCCTGTCATGCAGTCTCAGACCAAAACAGAACTCCATAGCATCACTTTCATCATCTTCATCCTCAAAACATGATTCAAACTTTCTGGCCCTTCATGCTTTGTTGTCATGGTGACTTCAGTTTCCATTACTTTTCCTCATCTGTGCCCTAGGTGAAGTTTGTGTGAGCCTGGCAGGGAGCTCACTCATGTTGACTCTACAATTAATCATTAAGCGATTTTTGTTGTCAGTAGGGGGCTTAGTCAGTGGTGTCCTGCATATATTGGATTAGAACAGGTACCACTTAACACCACTAACATGGTTCAACAGAAAAATGTGTCTCCTATGGTGGGCTGCCTCATGATGATTTGACACTGACTGTTCCCAAATAGACTGCTTGTGTCGGGCCTGTGGTGGGACAAACCCTGAGTGTGGCTGCAGACGAGGAGCTGGAATGAACATGTACACACACACACACACATACACACACACACACACACACACACACACTTACTTTTTTTTTTCTCCCTCTTTTCTTTCCTTACATTAATGTGGCATCCAGTGAAAATTGCTGCAATGTCAAAATGATCTCCCTGCATACTAGAACCAATTTTCAAACTGAAGTGGAGAAAAACGTCTGGACAGTTAAAAATATGAAAATGAGACAGCACGCATCACCAGCAAAAATGGCAACCACATGCTTTTGTTTCTTTATCAGCTTACAAGTAATACAACTTGCAAGAGTTCATACTACTATTATTTTTGGCACTGTCTTAAAAAATTAATGGGATGAGTAAGTAACAAATCATTTTTCCTTTTCAAAACACTAGTTCCAAAGTTGTTCAAACAATCAAAGAAGTATTCTGATGCATACTTGAACAACCTGAAATATTGTCATCATAAACAATTTCAAATATTCTCATCGTTAAGTCTTGGCTCCTACCTCTCTGAGACAAAGAAAGAGATTAAAAGTGGGTAATCAATTAGAACTGATTTGTCTATATTGAGGTCATTTATCTGACCAAGAAGTCTTCAACAGACTAAAATGATCTTAACAAATTTGAAAAATGATTTATATGGCTCTGCTGAAAAACCTAAACAAACAAATCACAAGACAAAACGTGACGCGTTTTGACCTCTTGACTGAAGTCTTCTTCAGGCAAGATACACAACATGAGGAACAACAAAAATGAATGAGCTATCACTTATCTTCATCCAATTCAGCACAAGATAGGCCTTGAAGCTTATCTTGTCTACTCAAACATAATAAATTCTGTCACATTCCCCTAGTCTGTCTAAACTAATTCTTCACTAAATTACTCTCCAACAGTAATGTGATTATGTTCACTACTGACACATCTTTTTAATTTTCTTTATAAAAGCAGATCAAGAATTTTTCTTAATCATGTTTCAGTCTTTTTTTTTTTTTCAAATCTTTCACCAACTTTAAAACAGTTTCATATTCAGATATGAAACTAACTGAATGAAAGTCTTCCATGATCTGTCAGCATACCACATATTATTCAGCTTCAGAGGAAGGTGCAAAGAGAAACTCTGCTTACCACCAGAAGTCTTCAACAGTAGCAAATGTGGTGATTGTTATGTTATTTTCACACCAATCACGGGCTCTGTCCATCCTGAAATACCACAAGGTCCACTTGTGTTTCAGAGGGTGCTTGATCCACTTCTCTGGCGAAGTCATCACCACACCGTCTGAGTCAGACGAGTCTTCTTGAGGTTCTTCATGTCCATTAATAACCATTTCTGGTAGCTGTAGCAATGCCTTTTGCTATACATGAACATGAGTCAGCACATATGTCAATAATCACAGCATTTAATAGTGCCATCTGAAGTACTGCATGAACTTTATTAACCAATGCCTATGAGTACTCAACAGAAAAGATTTTACTGAAATGAACACCTCACAAATAATTATATAATCCAAATTATTTTTTTCAGTATACATTGCACTTACACACTTACAAACTCAAATAATACCCAGATTTTAAAAGAAAAAGGACAAATAAAACCCAAAGAAATCAACTGACCTTCTCCCTTCTAAATTAAAAAAAAAAAAAAAAAGCCAAGTCAGTAGACCTACAATCAGCCCCAATCCCTGATATTCCTTTCCATCACCTGGTACACACACAGGAGGATCTTGAGAACGCATGATGTGCAGGCAATATCCACCTTGAAAACTGCACTTTGTCTCACATCTCTATGACAGGCAACCATCAGCAACACAAAATTTGATGAACTACTGGACTATTCTCATTTAAGCACAGCGGAAAATCTTTGTGAACAACAAGCTTGTCCAACTTATTTAAGTGAAGACTTTAAAATCCAAATTTGAACTGATTTTTGATGATCAACAACAGAACAAAATTACACACAAACACTTGTTCGTTACTACAAACATGTCCCCACGAATAGCAAATTTTTTTTTATAAGAAACTCAATTTTTTGTAGACTGTCATTAAGTACCTTCCAGTGTTCAAATCCATCCTCTCTCTGTCTCTCTCTCTTCATTCACACACACACACACACACACACACACACACACACACACACACACACACACACTGAGAAACATTGACACATAGGGTGACACATTAAAAAAAAAAAAAGAAATGCAGAGTCACACACACACACACACACACACACACACACACACACACACACACACACACATGGACAAACACTACACACAATGTCATCTCTCTCCCCCCCCCCCCCCATCCCTCCCTCTTTCTCTCTTACGCACTGGTCATCACTCTCTCTCTCTCAGGCTCGCACACACATACATGTATACACACAAACACACACTAATTGTCTACACACAGTGTCCTCAAGGTGATAAGTACAATCAGAGCAAACTCACAGTGCTTCCTGTTATTGTCTTCAGTTTGTCCCATGTCTTTGCTTTTTGTCCCCTTACATTAAACTCATTGCATCAAACTCACTGCCTGCCACAAGACTATCAAGAAGGCTTGTGACCAATCCATCCTCCAAGACCTGGATGAAATGAAAGCATGGGAGCAGACTTGACTCATGTCCTTCCATTGGGACAATTGCCTTGTACTTCACTTTGGAGAAAAACACAAAGCCACTTACCACCTGCACGGCCAAAAATGTCCTGACCACCATGGAGTAAAAGCATCTGGGCGTTACCCTGTCCACCAACTTGAAATGGGAATCCCACATCAGTAACATCATCAACAAAGCCTCCAAGACCCTTAGCTTTGTCAAGCGGAATCTCAAGATAGACTCCATCAAGATGAAGGAGAGAGCCTAAAGCCCTGGTTGAAGTGGTTCACCCAATCCTGAAGTATGTCTGCCAAGTATGGGACTCCTACCAGGAAGGAGACAAAACAGCAGCGCTTAACAAGTGCAATAAAGGGCAGCACGCTGGGTAGTCAACCGCTATCATCAGACTTCCAGTGAACATATATAAACTCCACTGGGCACCACTTGAATACCGATGACATCAGGTCCAGCTCTCATTCTACAAATTCCATCATGGCGACATCAAGATCGACTCTACGGTACATGTTCCTCTTCCTCGCTACTCCCATTGCTATGCCACTCAAAAACTCCCACAAGCTCCAGTAAGTCACCAAGTCCTACTAGTACAGAAACTATACGAAGAATGGCTTCTTCCCACACACTGGAAGAGATTGGAGCGACTTTCCAGCTCAGACAGTAACATCTGCCTCGCTGGAGGGTTTGAATTCCTGGATATAACCCCTGTCCCCCTCCCCTCTTCCAGTCCCTCCTCATCCCTCTCCCACACCTGTTGTCCTTCCGTGTAAAATCCCACCCACTACTTTGTAGGGTCTACCTTCATCCCTCCTAGAGGCACCAAGCCATCCTTCCTTGTCCCTACCCACTTCAAGCTGATGATCCAGGCAGCATCTTCATTTATATTTTGTTATTTCTGGAAACTCTTTTGAATGTCAGAATCCTCAACTGGTTGAACTTGAAGGCGCCATCTGTCATTCTATGAAACTGAAAGAAGAAGTTGCCTGGGGACATCTGTCTCTCATCATGATTGAAAAAAAAAATCTTAAGCTCTATATCTCTCATGAGGAAATCACCCTAAACATTTCTGATTTATTTCAATCAGTTCCATCAAGAATGGATATTTTCCTAAAAAAAACTCTAAGGCATTAAAGTCATTGCAATCTTGTCATAGAAAAGCACATAACATATCAAACTCCCTGCGAACTGCATTCTTTTCTTTTAATGAAAGTTGCTGGCTGAGTTTTGTAATTTGGGATTAATACTTCTAATCCTTCCATAACAAAGTACCATCCACTGTTGTCTTCTGGAACTATAAATTTTAAATCACAAATTATTTCTCTGTTTCAAACATGATGTACATTACTGACGACCCAAACAAAACAAATATTTGATAATTTGGTATAATTAATGAAACCTGTAATTACTAACAAATGAACTTGTCTTTAGAACTTAAGTTACGTTTTCGTCCTCAAATTGCTGTGTCTTTTTACAAGATCCAGTTGCCTAGAATTAAGGCATTCAAGAATATGTCACTCTGGCATGGGACAACAACTTCTGTACCTTCTTCATGATTACTACAAAAAAAAAAAATTCAATTCTTTTGATTTTTTTCTATAACTTGCTTGATGTCCACCCTTGATAATGCTCACAAAAGCGTAGGTTACAATTTACAATCCAGCGAAACGTTAAAATGCAGTCCCTCACCCAAATTTCATATTGTTTCTGGCATGAACAATATCAAACTTAACTTTCATTCAGTTTACAACATGATAACTCCAATATTACATAAATAAATATTATATTACTTGCATAGAAGTCTCTCGAATCTCACGCCTTTTCTGCCACTGGGCAGTGAGCATCTAAGTTCTAACTCTAAACATCAGTTCTGCCGGTTTTAAAAACCAAACAAACAAGCCAATACATCGAAAACAGATCAGTTGCAAAACATTCAGCTAACCACAAAAAAAAAAACGAGTACCACACGACTTACATCGCAGTCGCCCATAATGATTTT
Organism: Conus betulinus; assembly: GCA_016801955.1. Lineage (NCBI taxonomy): Eukaryota > Metazoa > Mollusca > Gastropoda > Neogastropoda > Conidae > Conus > Conus betulinus. The sequence goes on from JADBJO010001201.1 coordinate 16,257, forward strand.
TTTTTTTTTTCTAAATCGCTTTCTACACCAAGCACAATATTTCAACTCAAGTTCTGCGTATTACGGTTTACACCACGTGTGACATGCCTATATCGTTTTGACGGAACTACACCAAACATATGAAATTTAGAAAAACGTGAGATCCCATTTCACACACACACACACACACACACGTGCAACACCTGGCGCACCATGAATACAAACTTTTAGCTCTTCAGTCTCTAAATGTTATAAGAGACAAGCTACCTAAATTTTAAAAAAAAACTATTATTTCCCCCCTATACATCAGGAGGTAGATACCGATGGGAATATCAGTATAGCTATATATATTCATGAAGGGGTAAAGTACATTTCATGCCCAAATCCTATTCCACCAAGTATTCCCAATCTAAATTCTTGTGCCGTGACAGTGCAGATGAACTCTTCACTCTTAACTGTCATATCTGTTTACCTACCACAGGGTTCAAATGATTTAAACACATAGTGGATTCGAACACTCCAGACGGATCAAGGTAAAAAATTCCTCATTGCAGGAGATTTCAATGCACATTCACCATTTTGGGAGAAGGACTGTCAATCAATTACAAGTAATCGTTTCGTTGAAAATATTGTTGACGCTTCCTTCTATCTCCTTAATGATGAACAGTAAATAAGTGGGGTAGTCTTTGCTCCCATAAGTTGTTTTTTCCCCCCACTATTAGATTGTTCGTCTTTGTATTTGTCTGACTTCATTCAGGTTTAAAAGGCTGTGCCAGTCTTGAATAAAAGTTACTCTGTGTTAGGTTTCCTTATGGGAGCAAAGACTACCCCACTTATTTACTGTTCATCGTTTGCTGTTCCCTGCCTCATTTCATTTCCGATTTCCTTAATGATGGTCGAATAACTCGTATTCCTGATAATCCTAGTCATAGAGCGAGTGCCATCGATCTCACTTTAGTGTCCCCAGATGTGGCACCTATCTGCAGTTGGAATACACTTGATGACAACCTACATAGTGATCATTTACCTATTGTCACTTGCTTTGAAACTAAGAAATCTCAAGCAACAGATCTAACCAAGGACAAAGTACCCAAGTATAACTATAGACTTGCAAATTGGGATAAATTTTCAAGTTTACTTTCTACATTTCAAGTTAATGACGCAAACAACAAAGATGTCAATACCTTATATACTTTATTTACAAATGCAGTTCTAGATGCTGCAGATGAATCTATCCCGTGGTGCAAGTCAGTAAGATCTCACAAGCATTCGGGAAATAGTTGGTGGAACCAAGCTTGCGAAGAAGCAAAGGAGGAAAAGATATCAAAATTTAAAAATGTATTTAAGAGATAAGTCTGTCCCAAATCATTTAGAGATGAAAAAAGCAAAAAAAACAAAGCCAATATGGTTAATGCACAAGCAAAAAAAGGCAATATTGGTCTATTTTTTGCACAAATGAAGTATCAAAATCACAAGGACATGCAAAAAGTCTGGGAAAAAACTAAAAACTATGAAGAATGGGATTAACTTGCCACAGTGTCCTATCAAACTGGACAACTCGGAGATACCTACAAATCTAGAAAAAGCTGAAGAATTTGCTGAAATGATTGCAAATTATAGTACAAATACTGGACTGTCAGATAAAGACAGGACATATAGAGAAAATCAAGAAAAAAATAGAACACATAAAGAAACAAATAATATAACTGAATCGTATATAAATGCTGATATAACATTGTACGAAGTAAAAGAATGTATTTCAAGTCTTAAGAAGAAAACATCCGTTGGTTTAGACGGAATCTCAAATGAAATGTTGGGACACCTGCCAAATAATGTTATAGAATTTCTTCATTTTTTTCCTACAGAAATGCTGGTCTGATGGTAGTATCCCTCTCGTCTGGAAACACTCAATCATCATTCCAGTACACAAACAAGGAAAGCCCAGAGCAGAAAAAAAAAAGCTATCGTCCCATCGCCTTAACATCCCACACATGCAAACTAATGGAAAAGATTGTTTTAAATAGACTAGATCATTATTGCGAAAAATATAAAATAATACCTGTCAACCAAGCTGGCTTTCGAAAAGGCAGATTTACAACTGAACATCTCGTTAAATTAACAACCCAAGTAAAGCAGCAGTTCGCAAGACGAAAAAAATATACTAGCGACATTTTTGATGTCCGAAAAGCATACGATCAAGTTTGGGCACACTCGCCTTCTCTATAAACTTAAACACATAGGCATAACAGGTAACACGTACAATTACATTGCCAGCTTTCTATCTAATAGGTTTATACAGGTAAAGCTTGGAAATTCATATTCAAACCCCAGACAGCTAAGTATGGGTCTGCCTCAGGGATCGGTTATTTCTCCAATTTTTTTTAACATCTTTTTAGCTGATCTTCCGAAAGACCTGTCCAAAGATACCACTTTAGCTCAATTTGCTGATGATATTTGTATGTGGATGAAGGTGACAATGAAACGTAAAACTCCAGTCAGGGCTTTGAACCATATAAAGAAAGTGTATCAACATGAACTTGATAAAAATCAACAACTTTATGATAGAAAATGGACTCACCTTATCATTGGAAAAAAAAAAAAAAAATCATCATGCTGTTTAATTCAGGCTATGACCCAAATAAATTACCTGAATTCACTATTAATGGTGCAATCATAAAATATACACAAATAGTCAAATTTCTGGGCGTCTACCTCACTTCAAAACTTTCGTGGAATTACCACATCGACTACATAACAAACAAAGCTAGAAAAAGTCTGAACTTTTTTAAAGGTAATAAGCAGACAGCACTGGGGACAGACACACAAAGCACTAATATCTCTCGCTACCTCCCTTGTACGATCACGGCTGACGTATGCCCAGGAGGTTTTTTTTCAGCGCTCCTGCGCACTTTGTTAAAGAAACTGCAGAGCATAGATTCCAAAGCTTACAAACTTGCTCTGGGTGTACCAGTACACGCGTCAATTTTAGGAACTTACAGAGAAGCAGGTGTTCTACCCCTCAATGAACAAAGAAAAGCCTCAGCTGCGAAATTTATCATTAAAACTTCTGCTTACGAAACATTTTCACATAAAGAAACAAATCTTAATTCAGAAACCGATTTTGCAAAAAGAGCTAGAACAATACAGTCATTGAAGTCCATTAATACATATGCCTCAGATATTATTTGTAATACAGAGCTGAACGGGAAAAAGGTTGCAGTTAAACCTTCTTTTTCTCCACTTCCAATGGGAACAAAATCAACCAATATTTGACATTGACCACACAGATTTATCAAAAAAAAAAACATTCCCCTAACCTATTAAAATGTTTAGTTAATTCCCACTTGGAAAGTAAGTATACAGACTATCTAAAGATACACCGATGGATCCGTTCTTGAAGATGGAAATACTGGTGCAGCTTTTGTAATACCCTTATTAAAAACAGAAAAAAAACGATATTACATTGGTAAACATTATTCTATTTTTACTGCTGAACTTGTAGCCATACTTATGGCATTAAATTACATTGTAGATCTTTCGACGGATACATGCAAAATCTTATTCTGTGTGGATTCAAAGTCTGTTTTACAAGCCATTAAATCCCGAGGCATAAGAAAACGACTGGAAATGACTATTGAAATAAAACATATCATTCATGAGTTGTCTATAAAGGTACCAGTATTACCTTTTGCTGGATTCCTTCTCACTCCGGAATCACCCACAACGAGTGGGCAGATCATGCGGCTAAACAGGCAGCGAAAAATTTAGAAGGTTCACAGCATCTCGACATTCACTAGATCTGCATGAATTTAACCAGCGCATAGAAAAAGTGTCTCAAAATCAGGCTGCTGAACTGCACAAAAAAAAAAAAATGGTGGTCAGTATTACCAACACTGTGTACAAGTAAAGAATGCAGCGAATCCGAAATCCTTTTTAAACAATTTATCTGTAATGCATTCCAGACATGTTACTAGTTTGATGTATAAGTTCCGATTGAATGCTTTTTTAGAACAAAGTATTCTAAAAATATACATTGCATATGTGGGCAACAAAAATTACCGTAAACCATCTACTTCTTCACTGCCCAGGAGCTAGGCACTTTGTTCCTAAAATAAAGTTAGCAGATCAATTGTCAGCCAGTGCACCCATTATCCACTGAAAATATTTTAAATAATCATACATTACTTTGCATGTTCTCTGTAATTTTTAATTCCAGCCCACTTGGTATCTATCTCTGATGTATTTTAAACTAAAATTGTTGTGTTGTACGACATTGATATAAAAGAGTTACGATTATATGATATATATAGTTAGCCCCCCCCCCCCCCCCTTCCTCTTCCTCTATTCCGTCCTCCTTTCCACCCTGATGCCCCCCATCCCCACCCGCAACCCCCCCCCCCCCCCCCACCCACCCATCCCCCTGCATTATGCTCCAATCTTACTAAACTTGTTTCGTTTGATATACTTTAATTCCCCGATTAACATACACTGAAGGTTAGATAAACAACCAGGATAATATCTCACCACCCATCCAATCTCCCCCTCTGCCCCTAGCACAGTCCTCTCTCTCTCTCTCTCTCTCTCTCTCTCTCTCTCTCTCTCTCACACACACACACATACACACACACACAGGCGCACAAACACACATATATAATTATGCACGCACACACACACGCACTCAAACGCATACACATGCACGCACAGACACACGTGCGCGCGCATACGCCCGCGCACACACACATGTACACGCACACACAGAATCCCTTTTTTTCCCTTTCCTTTCCCGTCTAATAACACTTATAGTGAATAGACGTTAAACTAAATGCAGATGTCTGACCTGCGCAGCAGCCCAGAGACTGAGATAGAGACAGACAGAAAGATAGTCACGCAGACAGACAGACAGACAGACACACACACAGACACAGAGCAGGAGATAAGTAGGTCTTTTCTTGGATGCATTTTTAAAAGTACATATTTAGGGCAGTCCTACAAAGGTTACAGGACACAGGTGCAGAACTCAACAAAGGTAAATGTGAGTTTTCCAAGGATGTGTTAATGTTCTTTGGACATGTTTTTTTTTAGCGTAAAGGGTGTCTCTCTTGATCCAGAGAAGTTTCACACAATCACCAACACGCCGACTCCCACGAATGTCAGTGAGCTAAAATCTTTTCTCGGCATGGCACAATACGTGGCACGTTTTATTCCAGATTATGCCACAATCACTGAGCCTCTCCGGAATCTAACAAAGAGAGATGTCCCATGGAAGTGGTCAAACACTGAAGAACAAGTCTTCACTGGGCTGAAACAGATTCTTAGCGGAGCTCATGTGATGGCGTACTTCAACCCCAGTGCTGAAACTGAAGTCATGGTTGATACTGGTCCATGTTGATACAAAGAAAAGTCATATGTTATGTAAGTCGTGCTCTTACTCCAACTATACAACAATATTCCCAGACAGAAAGGAAAATGCTGGCAGTTGTTGTTTTGGAGCGGAACATTTTCATCTGTATCTCTATGGCTCCAGATTTACCATTTTCACTGATCACAAACCCCTTCTTGGTCTGATATCCAGTCACAAACCTGCTACAGCACGTATTGAAAGGTGGCGGCTACGTCTTATGCCATAACTGTTCACCTTGAAATATCGTCCAGGGAAGGATGATCTGAATCCAGCAGAGTATATCAGTCGACATCCACAAACTGTGCCTAATCGAGAAAATGCAGGTGAAGCATACATCAGTTATGTCACACGCAATGACATCCGCAAATCAAAGACCACAGAAGACGTGAAAACTGCTACTCAGCAAGACGTGCGACTTCAGAAGCTGATGTCTGTCATACAGACTGGGAAATGGACAGACAAGGACACTGTGGATTTTGCGCGTTTCAAAGATGAACTGTCTGTACACGATAGTCTATTTTTGAGAGGCCATCGTCTGATCATTCCTTATAGTATCCAACGGAAAGTTGTCAACATTGCCCATCAAGGTCACCAGGGCACAGTCAAGACAAAACAGTTAATTCGGGAAAAAGTCTGGTTTGCTGGCATTGATCGACTCGTTGAAGACACAGTCAATACAAGTATCCCGTGCCAAGTATCATCATGCCATTCCGTGTCAAGCGTCATACTCATCGTGAACCAGTTATTCCAACTCCTTTTCCTCCAGAACTGTGGTACACTATTGAAATTGACTTTGCAGGTCCTTTTCCTTCAGGGGACTATGCCATGGTTGTTGTTGATGAGTACAGCCACTATCCAGAAGATGAAATTACATCTTCTCTTTCTTCCTGAACAGTTCTTCCGAAAGTTGATGCCATCTTTGCTAGACAAGGAATTCCAAAAGAAGTAAAAACTGATAATGGGCCCCCATTAAAACGGATTTGAGTTTGCAGAGTTTGCTCAGTCGTTCAGTTTTCATCACCGCGGAATCACCTCTTTGTGGCCGGAGGCAAACGGTGAAGTAGAATGCTCCATGCGTACACTGAACAAACACATGCGAACATCATCGGCTGTAAATCTGAACTGGAAGGCCCAGTTTCCCACTTCCTACGTCAGACCCAAGGCACTCCACATTCTTCGACCTGTGTGTCTCCTTTTGAAGCCTGACCAACAGGAAAATTAACATTGGCCTACCCAGCTCTTCCATCGTTATCTTCCAGTCTTCTCTTCCTGTACCAGTACGGTTCAGCCACAACCATGCTCTCAGCAAACAGACCATGACATCGTATGCTGACCAGAAACGTCACACAAAGCCTAGCAGTCTTATACCTGGTGATTTTGTCCTGGTGAAACAGAAGAAAGAAAACAAACTTTCTTCTCCCTTCTGTCCCAGATCTCTCCTGGTTACAAACAAAAAAGGAAGTGTGGTAACAGCGCTGCATGGAAATGGTTCTACCATTGTGAGAAATTCTTCCCAAGTAAACGAAAGGTGTCCAACCAGATGTCATGGGAAAATGTGGTGAAGAAAATGAAGATGATGACAGTGACTATCATTTCTCTCCTTCTTCCCCCATCTATACTCCAAAGGATCCAGTCTCGATTCCCAAAGCTCCAGCTGTCCCAAAGAATTCCCGCGTCGTTTCCCAAACCCCTACGTGCGCCCCAGTTCCTTCTGTTCCTGATCGTGTGTGTAGTGACCCGCGATCTCTGCGACCAGTGCGACAGCGACGTTTCCCCGTCTATCTGAAAGACTATCACATGACATAAAAAAGGTAGGATACAGAAGCCTAGAAAATAGTGATTTGCATTGTCGTTAAATATAATTTGTCTTCTAAATTTGGGGAGGGATGCTGTGTCCACTGATAGTAGCAGACGAAACACTCTCCCAGCATGCAAGTTGTTTATTGATATCCCAGCATGCTCAGTGATTCCCATCTGCCGGCACCAACGATGCTGCCAAACGACTGCTTAGTTTCGTTTTAATAAATCAGTATAGTTTATTTATGCCACTCACGGGCTGTGTCTGTGCATTATATTTTATTTTCTGTATGTCTGCATCAGTTTAAGACATAATAATATTCGATTTCTCACATAAAAAAGGCGTCGGGAAAAGAAAACATTTTAATAACAATAATCAGAGAGAGAGACACACACACAGACACAGAGTAAGACCGAAACAGTGAGAGACAGAGGGAGGGAGGGAGGGAGGCTGTTACGGTCTACTTCAACCATTTTTCCCGTTTAAAAACAAAGGCAAAAGAACGAGGAGAGGACGGTGTGAATGGTGACGATATTTGTATTAAATGCCCGGGAGTTGGTAATCGGAAATTCTATCGTCTGCTACGGCAGGAAGTCGCGGAAGAAAAGTAACTCAAAGTAGCGTCTGGCCGTAGTCGATTCCGTCTGTCTGTCTGTCTCTCCTCATCCTCCCCATGCGACCCCCCATCCCCCCCCCCCCCCCCCCCCCCCCCTTTCTCTCTTTGTTTGCATGTCTGTCTCTCGGTCTGTCTTTCTGTCTGTCTGTCCGTCTGTCTCCCCTCTCTCTGTCTCTCTCTCTCTCACACACACACACACACACACATACACGTGCGCGCGCGCACACACGCTTTTATGGTGATATCAATGTCGTAAACCCATTCATGAGATGTCGACAACGACAAGATCTTTCGTGTTTCATGAGATAGTATCATGCGCGCAAAAGAGATTAATTTAAACTGCAATTATGCAATGAATACGAAGCAAAGTCGACTCCATCAATATCTCAAACATTGAGTAAGATTATGCAGGCCTAATAACACTCAAGTATGTGAAATTATTATTTTAAGTTGGTAGCTACACAAAAGTGAAAGTACAAACGCATCATGTTGTATTTGCTGCTGGCAGGTGTTTTCACGTCTTCCCGTCTTCTCATGTAAGCTTGTGCGCCTCTTCTTTTATTCATATTATTATAAATCACGTTAGGTTACGGAGCAGAAATAGCTTAGTTGGTTGTGCGCCGGAGTTGTGATCCTGACGTCGCGGGTTCGAATGCCCGCTGAGACAATTCGATAGACGGATTTTCCTTTCTGAGTTCGCATCGGTCGTACTTCGACTTCTCAAAGGTTTTTCGATTGAGGCTATAATCTGAGCTTCCGTGTACGAATGAGCACTTATCTTCCACACGCGTTCAATCCTATCTGCACATACGTAAAATCTTATCTCCAAATACCGGACGAGTCAGCCAGCTTGAACGTTGATATGTTTAACACTTACTCATATCATTCACTTCACCACTGAAAATCGGCGGAGATGCATTTAGGTACATCGGCTTGTAGACACCCATACACTCACGCTTTCACACACATATACTGTACACCTGAGCGTGAAAAGAGTTTAAGAAGAGAATGAATGTAGATACACATCCACAACCAAAATGGTATTGTTGCATATACAGACACACACATGCGATTTTACACTTGCGAGCGAGAAAAATTGTTTCTTTACCGTTCCCGAACAGCACACACACAACCACTTTATATTGGAGAAGAAACAATATTACTGACACACAGAAATAAAGTATAACACCAAGTATTGATATGATTACGCTTCTCCCACTGTATCCACGCACCCTCCGCTTTAGCGCCTTAATTTCCATCAACCACACCCAACCCTCTGCCCCCCTCTCCCTCACGCACTCGTGTGGTGTGTGTGGCACCTCCTAAACCTTCTGTGTGAACAGCATTGCTCAGTAGTGTCAAGAAACTGGATCGTCCATCACTTTAACAGAAGCCCAGACTGCACTCAACTAACAACAAGACGTCAAAACAATTACTCTCACCAGTTTCTTTCAACTAATTGCATCAACTAACAACTTACCCTATTTGGGCACATGCTTTGACAGGATGGTAACCTTTAGGCCTACCTTCCACGACATCAATGGCATTTAAAGGATTTGAACAGCGCCATCTCCACCGACTGTACCACGCACTTGTATTCAGTGTGATTTTGACTGATCATGGGCTTACAAAACTGTCCAAGAGCAATCTTCTTAGTTGAGCAAGAATTAAAAATGAAGAGAACCACGAAGGATACACCTGTTCCTTCATGTATGCAGGCAAGACACAAGCTAGAGCAGGTGAAGGCATATTTCAGAGCACTCGGAAATCCCCCAACCCCGCTACATGCGGCGGTCAAGGAAACAAAAGGCACGGCTAGGACGGCCGGCAATTCATGGATGGGTGAGGCAGAAGACAATATACAGCTTATGGTTAACAGAACAGTTAAACAAAAAACTGAAAGAAACGAAGGAATGGGAAAAGTATACTGACAGACAACATCAAGCGCCTCTACCCAATTGCCATCACTCCAAAACTTGGACGACAGTCGAGAATGGCCAGCAGGCAAACACACGAAAGCAAATAGAAAACCTTGGCACCAAAAGATAGTATTGTAGACGGTTCTGTCACCAAAGGTAAGTCAGGCTGGGGAGATAGACAGGGAAACAAAATGACCGAACTATCCAGCAAGAAGACAATAGTGCATACAGTTTAACAACTTCAAGTCTAACAATGGAGGTAGAGGCAGTGACACAAGCACTCCAGAGGCTCTCATCTACATGCCTCTTTCGAGCCATGATATATACTTAACTGACTCCATGAACCTGCTTCAAACAGTGAAGAATGAAATGGAAGCCCAGCTTGGCATGAAGTAATGCGCAACCTTCCATTGCAGCGACTCATATGGATGTACGACCCTGGACATGCAGGAGTTAACGGAAATGAGAGAGCAAAACACACACTGGCAGACAAGGAACGGATTACAGCTTGGCTGATTTAATGTGATAAGAAATCTAAAGAAGCACGTAAACAAACAAGAGCAAAGCCACTATACCGTAGACCACTTTTCAGATCTGAACATCAGTAGAGGAAGTGGCCGCATATCCAGACTTAAAGGAAGAGCAAGAAACATCAACCAAAATCAACATTGGGATAATAATCTCAAGGCCAGCATTGTGAAGACTCCTAGAGACTGGGGCAAACTCGTATTGGGCCTTTCCAGTAACACACACAAACTATCAAACGCATATCAACTGAGATAAGACTGAAGCTCTCAGGGACCCCAGTGTACACTGTAGACACGTGTGCCCTGATGAATTGAACATTCATGGATGGGGCGATAAAGGTGTGTAAATTGGAGAGTCCACAGATGTAAATGTGTTGGCGTTGGGGTTTGTGTGCGTGCGTGCGTGTGTGTGTGTGTGTGTGTACTTAAAATTGTAGATGTGCAAAGACGTCGCCTCTAAACTTTAAAGAACGAACAAAGTAAATGATCACACATACGATTGTTTTCCATTTTGAGGGGTTTTGCAACACAATAAAAATGGTAGCGACAGAGTTTTGTTTTAAATCATATTGTTAGTTCCTAAATGCAAAGATTTTCAAATGCGTTTCTTATTTAAATCGTGAAAAATAAAACAAACAAACAAATGATTAAAGTGAAAGAATGTTGATATGTTCACAGCTTTTCAAATATTTTCTTTTTATATGATAAATCTGGGGGTTCATATTCAGTATGACGTGTTCAGTTAAACTTGGAATTTAAAAGGCAGTGTTAGCAAAAAGTCACATTTTCAAAAATGATGGGCATATAAAGTTCAAGGACATCAGAGCCGTGCTTAATATATTTTATTACTATAGTACGAAACTGCTCCGAGATTAATGGCTTTTATGCATATATATGTATCAACGTGCAATTGTTTATTCCACACATTCTGATATTTACTCATTTTTCGAAGGTTTTATTCGTGCAGATAAGTCAAGTTGTGATTTTAATTTTCTAAGCAATTTTTCTTGTTGAGCTCTTTTTCGCCGCTGTGAGATCAGACTCCACGAGTGAAACAGTGGGTTGAGGGCAGAGTTGAGTGGTACCATGAACACAACCAAGGCTCCATAGATTTTGCCGGAGAAAGTAACACCACTTGCAGTCAATAGGGCTACCACACCGAATAAAATCCAACAAATAGCGTTCGTCATAGCCACTGTTTTCATCAGGTAAACTGAAGAATAAACTGAGCTATTTGTTGGGCCTGGTATAATTCTCTGTGTTGGGTGTGCTTTTGTGGATGAAAAATTGACAGGCTAGAATCAGTAAACTGAAGGTAGAATTTATTGCCACAACAACTTTTGAACCATTTAAAGCCCTCATCAGACTTGTAGCCTTGAAATAACGCCATTCGGCACAGTCCGGACTGGCCAGAGAGACCCCAGTGTGATAGTCCAGGAAGATAGGGCACTAAAGACAGCAAGAATCCAGCAAACCAAAGCACGGCACACGACACGGCGATTGTTTGTTGACTGAATGACCGCGGGGTTCTCGGCAACAGCAGAACGGCTGTGTGATCCACAGTGACGAACAGAATCATGAAGACGGACACCTCACTGGACAGAAAGCAAAGCAAGCCATTCACTTTGCAAAGCATACTTTTGGTCCAGGTTTCTTCAACATGGATGTATTTTCCATAGAATATTGGTCAGCTATCAAGACAATGACAGTGTGATTTCCCATACATATATCGGCGACATGTAAGTGGGTTCTCATCAGAAAGAATTTGTCTCCAAGTACTTCCCGGGCAGTGTAAGAAATCAGTAAGGAAAACAAGTTTCCTACAATGGATGATGCACCGACAAACCAAAGGAAAACTGCATATAATTCAGACGGTATCAACGATCCACATGAAGGTAATATAGCGTCTACTGTGAAGCAGTCTCTTTCACTCGTTTGTTCAGGAAACAGTTTCTGGCAGCAAAATCTATAATCGGAGGAGGAGAAAATCGTGTTTAAATGGTATGACCTTGAAAACAAATCCAGGGGAAAGCTGTTGATCTGACTGCCTTTCAGGTCCAGTTCAGTCAACTGAGGCATGTTTTTAAAGCCTTTGGTCCCAACAGTTTCTGTGAGCGAGAAGGATACGTTCAAATATTTTAGATAAGGTAAGTATAAAGACAGAACGTTATTCAACATATCAAAATTGAGGTGTGTTTTTGATACATCTACTTGTCTAAGTGTATACAAAATACGCCTGTGAAGTTTATTTGCTATCTTCTGTAAAGGGTTGTTTGATAATAACACGACTTTTAGATTTGGGAGGTCCGTAAAAACAGTCATATCAAGAGCATCCAGATTGTTATAAGAAAAGTCAATGTACTGCAAATTGGTCGTGTACCTGATACCCGATGTGTTACCCAAGGAACAAAGAGGCAGCTTCAGGTAAATTAGATACACAGTTTTTTACTAGGTGGGACATTAACATTCCGGAGCCAGATCCGTCCAAGTAGCGAATCAGAGGGTAGAGATGAGCAGGGAAAGGTTGACCCACACCGAAAGGAGTGGCCGTGACACTGACAGCCCTCAGGACAGATCCTGTCACACACATCAGTTCATCGTCCTGTTGTGGACACTGAGCCAAACCATCACACAGGTGATCGTGATGCACACAAATCCTGGAATTTCTACACTTGTAATAATAAGGGCATGTCCCCCTCTCACAGTTTTGTTCGTCTTCTCCATAAACACAGTCTAAAAATCCGTTGCATCGTGTGTAGACAGGGAGACAGTACAGCCACTCTGCTGTACATCTGTAGTGACTGTCAGGGCAAGACTCCTCGGATTTCATCACGTGTTGAGTAAAATAACCTGTACCATCCAAGTTGATGTAATGTTGCTGACCATTAGTTTTATCTTTCACTAGAAAATAACGGACTCCTTCTGAACAACTCACTTCATCAGAATCGTCCAGACAGTCGGAGTGCTCATTGCACCGTTGACTGAGCAACACACACTGCGAGAGTTAGAGCACAGAAAGCCTTTACATGATGGGTGTTCACAAAATGACTCATCGGTGTTGTCTGGACAATCACGTCTCGAGTCACAGACAAAAGTGTGGTGTATGGTTGTAATGCCATCATCACATTCAAATACAGCATGTGTGTGTGAAAGGATCATCCCATGAGAATGACTGCTTGAATACTGCCATCCGCTGGCATTTAAAAACTTTGAAAGATGTACATGCGTTGGTTTTCTATAACTGTGTTTGAATTCAGAAAATAGGAATGCGTGCGTTACATGCTTATCTTGACACATAAAGAAAACCTGAAGTGTACTTGCGTAGATGGATTCAGGATTTGATATGCCAGCTACAGCGATTTGCACAGGAAAACTCCTGGGAGCTTTGAGGTCAAATTCACACAATGCTGTAAAAGAATTCATGCGAGCAATCATTCTTTCACGATATAGTATCATCGGATTAAATTTTGCTGTTTTCTTTGTCCTTGAAGGGCGATACAGTTTTAATAAAACGAAATGACTCATTTTATAGATAAACGTGTTATCAGACCATTTTCGCAACTTGCTATACGCGAAAGGTACGCTGTTCCACCCAGATGTATAACCAAATGCCATGTAATTGGTCACGTAGTGCTTGAAGATGTATTGTGAGTCATCTTGTTCCTTTCTTGTTTTGATTGAAGCCAGTCTTCCACCATTACTTCTACACTCATATTCAAAGAAAATTACATAGGATAGATTCATTTCTACCGGTTGAAAACATTTGTTGTATGAAGCTACGAGGCCATCACATTCAGGACTGCTGAATGGACAATGTTCCGTTTCATCTCGCCCGTCTTCACATTCACGCTTCAAGTTACAGACTAGATGATCTTGGAATCTAGAATAATGAGATACGGAACAGTTGAAGCAGTTACTAAACAGGTAGACAGGTTGATCCTTTTCGGCAAGTGCAGAAAAACACAGTTTGAGATGTGCGTTCATCCAGTTGACATCAAGCTGAAGTTCAGATGGGACGTGAGAAGGACGGTAACTGGGGTCAAATTGTCAAAGCACAAACGCTTGACACTGTGTCGAGTTTTATTCACTTTTCGGTATTTCAGCGTTATAGGACGTGCCATCATGTGACAAGCATCAGGTGAGTATGACTGTTGAACGCTCATCATGATTGTACAGCCAGACGGCCATTTCAAGTCGTCAGTGATCACTGTCCAGAGGGCCAGTTCTGGAACTGCCACGTACCCAGAATATTCTGATACATGTTTTACAGTAAAAGTGGCACGTTTTTTACTCTCATAAAAAACAATTTCGACAGCGGGGTTATTTCTGTGTGATATATACATTTGGCTTTGGGATGATCGGAAAAAACAGTTCTTCCGAAGTATGCCAACGACACGTCACAGTCTTTCCTGCAGATGGGAGGAAGAAAATGATCCGAGTGGTTCCCAGTGATTGCCGTTACACCAGTATTTTAGGCGCCGAAGATGAACATGCAAGTTGTGTGTGAGAATTTTACATGGATGTTACAGAACGTTGAGGAACTACCGCAAACACCAAACACAACTCCGTGGTGGGCTAGGAAGCTGGGCATCTTTATTTCACAGTCTGTGACGTTGGCTCGTAGGATTGTGCTCCGTGTGCTATTCTGTTTTAAAAAATCTTCCATACCTGGACATATGGTCTGCAGTGTTGTCATGTTCTTAATGTTGATGGCGTTCGATATTCTCAGATCTGTAGTCAAATAAGCGGACTCCAACAGAAAGCAATTCTTTAATCAAGTTTCTGTTTCAAGTTCGGAAACATTTGAAAAAAAATCGTTGAATTATTTCTGTTAGTATGCGCATTGCAAAAACTACTTACTAAAAGTAGGTAAGCAAGCAAGCGAGATATTCTTTATGAGCATGATAAGTATGGTGTTGATTTAACCAGTTGCTCCAATTTTTCTGAAAGGAAATCTTCCGACAGTATAATCAACAACTATGGTAAAGGTTTTGCTGGATATGTGTGCTTCACTTGGATTGCGTATACTAAATGGAGTATGTAATGGTGACCTCGATGGGCACTACACTTATATATCAGAGTCACGGTGTAGTGTAAATGACTATTTTTTGATACCTCGAGAATTATGTTCACTTGTTCTATCGTCTTGCAGTTTATTTGTATCAGAACGATTGGTGTCACATCATTTACCCGTCGAGCTTCATTTTGAATTGCCGAATCAAAACCCTGTGTCTTTGACCGCTGGAAAGGAACGCAAGGTTATCAAAAAGTTTGTGTGGAATCCTTATTGTGAACATACGTCAATCAATGCATTCCGATGAAGCATTGTCATCTCTTGATAGTGCTATTGATATGATTGACCGTGACTGCAATGAAGCCTTGAATATGTACCTTACATGTATTCAAACTTATTCTTCTTGCATGGAAAAACAATTCTGTTTGAACAATAATGATGAGCAAAATGTCTGGTATGACAAAGAATGCAAGCTAAGTAAATCGAAAGCTAAAGGATTGCTACACACATTTCGGCAAACAAAGGATATTTCTGACCGTGATACTTACTGCATAGCTAGGACAGTGCATAAGAATTTGCTAAAATTGAAGGAAAATCATCACAATGAGCAATTGTTAGGGTCGTTAGTTGATTCTATAGGTGATCAAAGGGAGTTTTGGGACAATGTCCATAACATTTCTTCAAACGAAAGCAGCCATGTAACAATAAAACAATCGATGATTGGTATTAACACTTTAAACAGTTGCTTGAGACAAATTTAGGAAACGAATTTACTTTAGTATCTAACGCCAACATTGACGATGTTTTTGATGAATATGGCGATGATTGTTCTATGAACCGCCCAATATCTAGAGAGGAAGTGTTATTGGCTATAAGAAAGTCAAAGAACGGTAAATCCGCTGGTCCGGATGAAATCATTGGTGAGTTACTGAAAAATGCTGGTGATCGAGTTATCGACTTCTTTTCTAAAACTGTTTAACACTTTGTTTGATAATGGAATATTCCCAGATAACTAGACAGAAACTATTGTCTTATCTTTATGTAAAAAGGTAATACTTCAACAACTGCCTGCGCAAGATTCTCCGCATCCGATGGCCAGACACCATCAACAACAACGAGCTCTGGGAGAGAACAACCAGCTGCCCGCAGAACAGGAAATCAAGAAACGACGTAGGGGCTGGACTGGACATACGCTGCGGAAGCCTGCAAGCAACATCACCAGCAAGTCCTAACATAGAACCCCCAAGGAAAACGAAAAAGAGGTCGGCGAAGGAACACCTGGCGCAGGGACCTGAAAGCAGACATCAGGAACATGGGGATGACTTGGAACCAGCTGGAAAAAAAGAGCACAGGACAGAGATGCCTGGAAGTCCTTGGTTGGCAGCCTGTATTCCAGGAGGGGCAATAGGCGATGATGATGTTGAACTTACTTCATATGTAAAAGAACCAAACAGTTAGGTGCCTGACACATGTCAAAAGTCGGTGTTATATCAAGCGAGTTCCATTCAGTTTGATGACAATTTTGTAGTTGTCCAATCTCCCAGAGGTTAGCAACATGTAAACAAGTGCCGAAGGAAACCGTTAGGCTATTAGCAAGAAGAACGTTTCGAGAGTCCACACAGAACGCTGGAGTTGCGTTAGACCTTGCAGAAAGCGACGAATTTACGCTTTAAAAACTGTTCAAACTGTGCTAAGATGAGTCGACGATGATGAAAATTGTGAGGGTGTTGCTTTCGAAAGGTAAAATATGCAAGGACGAT